>JASDQU010680387.1:3697-14182 GCA_032191745.1 Picea mariana
ATAACTTATGAGTATTTTTCCATTTTGGTTATAATCTTATGTGATTGAATGATGTTCATGTAAAAAATGGTCAAATAGATGAATCCTTTGAAGCAATTGGTTCATGTTAAGCAAGCCTAAATCATTCATTTTCCAAGCATATAACAAACACATTTGTCCAATAATACATTTACATTGTGTTAAAATTATTTCAAGAGAATTCTATGCATGATTTATCTTACATCTTAAAGGCACACTGTGTTGTTGGGTTAATGCTATTTATCAATTCAAACTAATTTGTACTCCCATTCCATTTATGACAATTTAGTTTGGATTGACCCTTAGGGATTCCCCCCTAGGCTAGGGTAATTTCTCCTTAGTATGAAGTGTGGGGAAAGGCTACCGAGTTGACATTGAATAGCTTGCTTGTTGTACTTTTAGGATCTTATATTGAGGTTAGATTTTTTCCTCCTAGGGTAAATTTTGAATGGTAACACTTTCTTTGATCAAATTTTCAAAATTTTTGGCACATCATTTTTGGCACAACATGTGGAGAGTGACCATCTTGACAACCTACCAAACATTATAGATTTTGTTTTTACAACACCGATGATCACAATGAAGAATATCCCACCTATATAGCTAAGTGAACATTTCTACAAAAAGGCTTTCAATCTAGGTCCAAACCTCCTTAGTGAATGGGCACCTCCAAGAAAGATTGTCAACATCCTCTTCATATCTATGAAGTCTTTTTCATGAAGTTTTTCTTTGGTTCTGAGCACCATATACAAAATGAACCTTGGAAGGAGCCCCTTGCATCCAAAATAGTTTGCATCCTTTTGGGTCATTTATGTTCATCATTTTTAGATTCTACGCTATAGTAAATTAGGTTTAAATAGAAAATTTGGGGAGCATCTTCTTGTTCAATTCTCCATTTTTTAATATCAATAAAAGTGCACCATTACTCCAAACCCAATCCCCCCAATTATAAGAAAGAAGAGCAACTAGTCCAATTGTTTGGAAAAGAGAATCACACATATTCAAAATGGTGGCAAAAGGCTTCACAAATATTCGAAATGGTGGCATTATTGTTCCCTAGTAGCCCTTTGCTTCGAGCTATATCTTTCTAATCAATCCATTCTTTTTATTGAAAGTAAAAAATATCTTTTCAATGATCAATCCCCTTGTTTCTCTTACCCCAAAATTGTCCAACATGCCTAAAGAGTCTTAGCTAGTTGAAAAGCTCCAAACTTTGTCATTACCAACAATGAGGTCCCTGTTTAAGACCCACTAAATCTCTTTCCATATTTAAGGAGACATGGCAAGTCTTCCATAATCTCTTCGGCACATGAGTACACTTTACATCAAAAACACTTGAACAAGTCAAGATGTGCATCTTAAAGGCCCCCTTCATGTCGTTATTATGCCTAGCTTGTTGTATCTTGTCTCTAACATGGATTTTCAAGGTTTGTTGCCTGAGATACATCTGACTAACCAAATTTTAATTTTTCCAATATTAACTCCATATCGATAATATTATTCTGTGCATTTCTAGAAAGGCCATCCAAGACAGATACATATCTTCCTTGGAAACCCTACTAAAAATATCACCAAAGCCAATGATAATATCCATGATTTTCTTCAACCTGAAGCAATGGGAAATACGTCATCAATGCTAACAATGATGCGCGTTATTCCTAGATTTTGTAAGCCCTACAAATCTTTGTTTTCTAGCTAATCATCCAAAATAATATTGTTTTCACTGCAGTTTCATCCTTGCAAAATCTATGGCTTCAATGCCAATCCAACAAGATAACGAGGTACGCAAAAATTATCAGCATAACATTCTTATTCCAAAAATAAAACAAGAAAAAGTGGCTCTACACAAGCAAAAAAATTAATAAAATTGGACAGTTTATGGAACATTTGGATTTGTATCATCAAGAGCAAGATTAGACTTTCTTAGGAATTCAGTCCTCTTTAATGTTATGAAATCAATGGAGGAAGCTTAGCACCTTCATGCTTGGTTTTTAATCCCACACCTATGAAGGATTAATGTTAGGGAATTACATCTTTCTATGACCAATATGCAATTTATAAGTTAATATATTTCAATAAATATGATGGAAAAATTTTGCACTAAGAGAAAAAAGGTTCACTATATAGCCCAGTATGGATGAGATGTGTTACATAATCTTAATAAACTAAAATGAAAGAGAAATTGAGGTCCATAACCTTTAAAAAGTATTATAATAAAAAATATATTAATAAAATAAACTGGCATAGATCCATCTTAACCCTTGATTCTAAAATGAAAGAAAAGTTGAGCCCCCTAAAGTAAAAATGAAAAAAATGGACTATAATAATAAAACTAACTAGCATAGATCCATCTTAACCCCTGATGTTTTAAGCACCAAGAAGTTTACACCTCGGTTTCTTTTTTATCCCTCTTGGTGCTTAATATATCCAGGGTTAAGATGGATTTACGCTAGCATATAAAATGCTCACTAAATCAAGCTTGTTAGTTACTAGCACCGAGTAAATGATAATTTTCACCATCACACAATCAACAAAAAAGGTGAAAAGGTTTTGTAATGCATCCAGATTTTAGGGATTCTCTTCAGGAGCTCTTATTATTTTGTAAGAAAGGAAGTCTAAATAAGTCCTTATGCTCTTCAAAATATCAAGAATATATCTTTGGAAAAACCTTGTTGTTGAGATTTGGGTACCTTGGAAAGTGGTCCCTTTGTGTTTGTGAGTCTCTAAACACAAAGGGGGAAATATTTGACCCTTACACTTTACTTTATGTTATAAAGTCACTTTGACTTTATAACATCATTAATGACAAAGTACTTTAAGTTATAAAGTCACTTTGATTTTATAAAGTCGTTAATGAGGAAAAAGTAAACTATGGAAACTTAAGTGAAAGATGAGATCTAATCTCATCCATTCATTTTGGAGTTTGGACTAGATCTAATCTGGGCCATTGGTTTCCTAGGTTAGCCTAAGGATTAGGCTAAAAGAGGCAAAGGGGCAAAAGTGAGGCTCATTTATTCACTTGGAGTTCAGAGTGAAGGAGGAGAGGAGAGAAGGGGGCACACCAAAGAGAGGGGTGCACCATTGTTGAGGAGAAGGCAAGCTTGGGAGGGAACAATTCTGAGAGGCAAGGGTGCTTGGAGAAGCTTGTGCACATCTTGAGTTGAGAGGGCGTAACCTTGACGGGAGGGCACATAAGAGAGTTAGGCACATTTCTTGTGGAGTGAGGATGCACTTGGGAAGAGTGTGCACCAAGCAAGGAAGGAGGCGCTAGATCTTGGGCGAATTCATCAAGGAAGAGTGCAAGCAAGCAAAGGCAAGGGCAAGCAAGAAAAGGCAAGGGAAAGCAAGGTGGGCGCAAAGGCCAAGGCTAGGGACGTGCAAACCAAGGCAAAGGGGTTAAAATACCAAGGAACTCCAAAGCTAGCTTGAAAAAATCTTCTTGTTGTATCAGGTTTCATTGTTACATTTCTTTGTTGTACCATTTTCTTGAGAAATCCATAATACATCTACTCTCCTACTGGTTTTCCCCTTAGGAGTTTTTCCAAGGTCATGTTAACCAAAAACACTTGTGGTAAATTGTCATGGTTTGCTTATTTACTTTCAACATAGTAGGTGTTAAAGGTCCTAGGGGTTATTTTATGTTTTGAAGTATAATGAATGTGTTAATAATGGACAACAAAACTTCCTATTAAAACCCATTCAAAGAGAAGCTTCAAAGGGGCATTAAATCACTTCCTACTTGGCATATTTTAAGGGCATAAAGTTCAGACTAGTGGTTGTTGTGGACAACAAGATAACAATCCAAAAAATAGTGAGGAAAACAATTTGAAACCCTTGAACTTAGTGCCCATTAGGAGGTCAAATGACATGCATATTGGGCAGCCTATAGGAACCTCAAAATTCTTCATGGAATCAAAGCCTAAGGGCACATGAGTTGGTTGATATAGTGGCAAACGATTGGCATATTTTTCACTTGTCGGGAAGCTTCATTTTCACACTTGAGTTTTGTGTTGGAGGCAGTTTTTCTTCTTCACCTCACAACAATTAACATCAGATTTGTTTGGTCAGAGTGGCATCAATTTTTAGCATCAAATGGAAAGCATGTTGGTGGTAGGTTTGAGGGTGGAGGATAGGTTAGCGGGGGCTAGTAATTGGTCTCCGTGGAAGGCCATGATAGTCTTGATCTTGGAGGAACTTGAGCTATGGGATATTGTGGAGAATCCCGTAGTACCTCCTATAGATGCAATTCTCATGGCTGAGTTCCAGAAGAGGAACATCAGGGCCAAGAGGATTATCTTTGATGCGGTCAAGGACCATATCATTCCTCACATTTATGGTAAAGAGTTTGCATTTCAGATGTGACAATAATTATGCGGTCTTTACCAGAGTTCTATCCAGAACTGAAAGATGGTGCTCCAAGAGAAGTTAAGGGGCACCAATATGATGAAGACAAATCTAGTTACCTCATTCCTCACGATTTTTTCTTAGATTCGTGATGAGTTGGTAGCGGTTGGCGAGATAGTAGATCCCTCGGAATTGGCGAGGACAACCTTAAATGGATTTTCCAAACATTGGGAGAGTTTTGTACGAGGCACCATGGCGAGAGATCATATGCCCAGTTAGGAGAGGATCTGGGATGACTTTGTGCAAGAGGAGCTTAGAGTTGGCTCCAGATCTTCTAGTCAACAACATGGTGGGGATGGTGATGAGGGTGATCTTGCTCTTTTGGAAAAGGGAAAGAAGAAGACCAACCAAGGTCCCAATGTTGGGGCCAAGCAACAACAACAACAGAGAGGAGGCGAGCATCAGAAGGATATGAGAAAAGTGAAATGCTTCGCTTGTAACCAGTTGAGGCACTATGATGGACAATGTCCCAAGAAGAAGAAGAAGAAGCAAGGTGGTACTGCATTGACAATAGAGGAGGACGAGTTGTCCTTTCAGTTTGAGAGGGAGTGCTTCTTGATAGTTTGTTGTTTGACAATTGAGTCACCATCCAATGTCTGGTACATTGACAATGGAGCATCAAGTCACATGTCAAGTGTGAGAGAGCACTTCACTGATCTCAGATATCTATAGATCAGGTTGGAGATAATGCTTGGAGATGACACCATAGTAAGAGCGATTGGGTGTGGCATAGTTTCCTTTCAGAGGGAGTTGATCTCACCCTTATTGTTCAAGGATGTTTTGTATGTCTCGAGGTTGAAGAAGAATCTCATTTCAATTTCCTCCATCTAGGATAGGGGATTTGAGGTGTCCTTCAGAGGGACAAAGGTCCTCATTCACCTAAGGGGTCCACTATCACTTCTGGCAAAGCGATTGGGACACGAGAGGGGAACCTGTATAGATTGTTTTTTCAGCCTTTGTATGTTTTGGCGAGTATCAACAACAATCAGTTGTGTGAGTTATGGCATCAAAGGATGGCTCATTTTCATCATGAAGCTCTGAGATCGCTAAGAGAGATTGTGACAAGCTTTCCACAATTCAACATTGAGCATCAGGAGGTATGCAAAGGTTGTGCCCTTGGGAAGTACACCAAGACTATTTTTCCCAGTGGTGACAATAGATCAGTTGGGGTAATAGACTCGAAACACACAGATGTGTGTGGGCCCATGTCACGAGTTTCCTTGGGTGGTCAAGAGTATTATGTTACTTTAATTGATGACCAATCCATGAAGAACTGGATCTATTTCTTGAAGACCAAGAGTGAGGTCATCAAAAGGTTCCAAGAGTTCAAATCTCTTGTGGAGAACCAGACATAAAAGAAGATCAAGGTTTTGCGGTCGGACAATGGAGGTGAGTATACCTCCATGTAGTTTGCATATTTTTGTACCCAACAGGGTATCAGAAGGCAGTTGACCGTTCCTTACAACCCACAACAAAATGGGGTCACAGAGAGGAAGAACATGGCCATAGTTGGTGCAGCGAGGCCGATGTTGGATGATCAGGCACTACAATTCTACTTATGGCCAGAGACTTGTAGTACTGCAGTATATCTGCAGAACATGAGTCCACATAGAACTTTGGGAAGGAAGAGTCTCGAAGAGGCCTTCATAGGGAGTAGGCCTGATGTTGAGCACCTACGCATATTTGGGTGCTTGACATTCTCTCATGTCCCCTTAGAGAAGAGGACAAAGCTATATCCTACAACAGAGAAGGGGATACTAGTTGGACACTCAGAGGTCTCTAAGGCTTACCAGATCTACCTTTCAGCACATAGGAGAGTGGTGGTGAGGAGAGATGTCATATTTGAGGAGGATAGAGATTTAGGGAGATATATTGAGTTGAGAGATATAGTTGAGGAGGTACCACAGATGTAGAGTGATGCATCATAGGGGACACAACCTCAGGTGTCGAGTACACCGAGTTCAGGGGTGATTGGTCCACCCATGACAGTTTCAGGTTCACAGTTGCGGAGTATAAAGACAGTTGGTGCAGGTGCTTCAGGGTCACAGACTACTTTGCAAAGATCTGTGCATGAGACTCAGGGGCATGAGGAGACTACTCCATGAGAGGTTACTTCAGGGAAGAAAAAACCAAGATGGTTTCAAGAGACCCTGAAGGAAGCCAAGGAGTATGTTGGAGAGCCTCAGAGGTTGCTGAGAGAGCATATAGCGCCATAGAAGTTGGTCCCACTTGGCTGTGGTGATGAACATATCAGATTAGAGGCCACTTCTGATGAGCATGTTGTAGACATACTCATTGAGTCCTTGCTAAGGGGCAAGGATGTCTACTTCAGGGACAAGTTGGGAGTGGTGAGTAACACTTTCCTTGGTAAGAGGGAGTGTTGAGATTTGGGTACCTTGGAAAGTGGTCCCCTTGTGTTTGTGAGTCTCTAAACACAAAGGGGGGAATATTTAACCCTTACACTTTACTTTATGTTATAAAGTCACTTTGACTCTATAACATCATTAATGACAAAGTAAGTTATAAAGTCACTTTGATTTTATATAATCATTAACGAAGAAAAAGTAAACTATGGAAGGCAAGAACAATAACATGTGCTTTAGCCTCCTAGGGTTTTAAGCTAGCAATTTCATAATCTTAGAATAAATGCAAGATAAATACAACATAACCATTCAATGAAGATGAATTGCGGAAAATTTACTTACATTCACCAAGAATCATCTAGCAATAGGCCTAGTTGAACACTTCCACCAAGAAAAATGCTAAAACACACCAAAAAAAACCTCCTTCATGAAGTGTGCACTAAATTTCAGCGAAGAAACCCTAATTAGGGTACAAATTTCAGACTTCACTTAAGTGTGAGTGAAAGATGATGAAAAATAAGAGAGAATTTTCCCTTATTTATACAATTACAATGACCTTTAATTTACAAATTAGGTCAAAAAGGTCGACATGGCCAGTTTACATGTAATATCCAATTTTTACAAAAAATGACAAATTAAACCCTAAATCAAGTAGAAAAGTTGATGTCATGCCCTCTTAGGGTGATGTTAATCCTCTCTGGTGAAACGTTGGCCTTCAAGAGCAAAATGTTAGGCCTCCCAAGGCCTCTGTATCAAGCTACACGTGCCACTTGGCACACAACTGCCTCCAAAGTGTCCATCAAACGTTGGATGACATCAAGGGTCACAGAGGTGATGTCATGGGCCTTCCAAGGCCGACATCATAGTGGAAGGGCAAGACCCCCTGGGTCCAGGCCTGCCAGGCTGTCTCTGGTGGAACGTCCTCCTCTCTCTCTGGTGCAAGCCCCTGACATGTGTATGCCCCTAGCTGGGGTCTCAACATTCATCTGGTGGACTTTTAGCCCTATGGAGGTCTGAACTAATCATCTCCCCATGTGCACCTATCCGTCAGGTGTGGCCCTGCAACAACAACAAGTACGCCCTCCATGGGCTCATAAGTCACAGGGATCATAACAATCTCAATCACATCTAATAATCAAGTTATCTAAACATGTGCATAAAACCCCCTTTCCCAGACAAGTGCTCAAAGATGTTATGCTATTCTACAAGCCAGGTTTGGAGAGGATGTCGGGAGGTCCTATTGGGATAATTTTCATTGGACGTGGGATGTTTCCAGGTGAAGACAAATTCAGGCCATGTAAGTGGATGAAGTGGTGTAAGGATGTTTGAGCAATGGGTGCAGTGATGACAGGGGAATGTATGGCTTACCTATGGGTTCCTCTAAAGAGGGTGAACTGCACCTTGTCATGGATGAAAATGTTTCCAAGCCCATTCAACACCTTTTATCTTTTTATCTTATTGTTTTTTTCTTTCAAGAGACTAGTTAGGGGACACTACCCTGGCATGGTGACCAGTGGTGACAATGTTACCCACAAGCATTTCACGGAGATGAGAAGGTTGGCTCGTGATGAGACCCCCTTTCTCTTGGCTATGCCACCAAGATCCACTACCCTGGTGTGGTGACCAACTGAATGGTAGTTTCATACCGCTACTTTCCCATGGACCTAATAGGTTGACTCGTGATGGGACCCCCTATCCTCCAACTAGGTCTTGATTTTATTATTTTACAGATCCGTCTTGTTTCTTGCTGAGAAGCCTTTTATTACTTTCTCAGGGATCCCTGGGCGAAGCAGACGAAGGTTTTGTTCTTTTGGATTTTATCCTTTGCCAACTACTTTTACCCTTTGGGCCTTTAGCCCCTTCTTCCCACAAGGAAAGGTACAACCCTTTGCTAGCTTGGAAAACCCAATGCTTGAACCAGTGTAGGGGATGGATGAGAAGGAAAATGATGAAAAGTGATAAGTATGGTGGGAATGGACGATGAACTTTCATGAACCCACTCAGTGGCAACTCAAATACTAAGGGAACCAACTTACTAGGGCATCCTGTCATCGCTCCCCAAGTGTTGACAAGTGGAAAGACATAAAGTCCCAGCACATGTCAGAAACAAAAATAATTAAATGCACATATTCAAATGTTTTGAGAATCAGAGTGACACATACCATGATACCTAGACTCATTACCTCATGGAGAAAGACCCACTGTTGCTGAAGGGCCATGCTTATGGGATGGATGCTGCTGCTGCTGACAAGGTGGAGGCGTCGAAGAAGAAGGATGGGCCCTCTATGGCTAGGCTCAATTCAATATGGCTCTTGGTACTCCATGTCTAGGACCAGTGGGCCTCAAGAAATAATCTCCTTAGTTATCCCTAGGATAGGGGATAACATCTGGCTCCAACTTTGGGACATGTGCTCACCGTAGAGTGCATGAGAACCTCAACATCTCTGGCATGATCTGTGACTTACTTGATCTCAACAAAAAATAATTAGTAATCATTTGGGGTGGTGATATCACCCCTGGCTCATATATGGTACAGAAAATGAAATCAAGCAAGCATATATACAAATGGAAATACAACTACTCTAGCATGAAATGCAGATGGTATATACAATGAATGCAAATGCCTACCTACTTAAATCTACTTACCTGTTGGGTGAATGCTAGGTGCAGTCAAATAGCCAACGAAACCATCCTAGTAATGTCTCATAATACATGCATCTGTGCTTCATCATAAACCAAAACAATGACAAGTTAAGCACATGAGTAACATGAGTTAGAAAATGTATTGTATCATCGAAAATCGTAGAGTCTAGTTCATGGAGGCGGGTGGGAGGCACAAAATGGTGCCAAGTCATACTCTTAGGAAAGTGCTCAATCCATCTCAGAAAGGGATTGTGAAAAGTCAAAGGTTCAATAGACTGACTCAAAGAGTCTGAAGGTTGGCTACCTCAGACGTCTTCACACTCTGAGGCCTAGGAAGGGACTAGCAAGAACCTAAAGGATGACTGACAATTTCTCAAGGGGAAGCCAACACACTGTGATACTAAGCTTCTTCTTAAGGTGCCCAACCTTCCCCTAAAATCCAAAAGGAGGCTTTGTCCTACAGAAGACTTGGGATAATGGAAATGTTTCCAAACCATACCCTCAGTGACATAGCGAGGTAGAATAATCAAAGGGAGGTAGAAAATCTTATCACAAGTATCATGTTTCAGGAAAGCAACTTCCTCACTCTTATCAATATCTAAGCAGAAATGATGGTTGATAATTTTCTTCATAGAATAAATCCGCACGCTCAGAGGAGTACTCATCAAAATCCTCAAGGTATGACCGAAAATCATCAGGAGAATATAGGACTAGGTCATCCATGGGTGTTTGGAAAGTATCTGTAATTATATCATCTCCTTGTTTCCAATTGTCAAGATTAGGAGTGACCTATTGTGATAACCGTAAAGGTAATACTTGGAAATGATTCTCAATGTCGTAAATGGGATCCATATCATAACCAACTACATCCCACTTACGTCTCCCAACATGTATGAATTCGTCAATATTATTAACCAAGTTGTTTTCTTCACCATAACATGAAGGGGTTAAGGAAACCAAGGGCTCCTTAAGTACTTCCTTGCTATGCCTGCTATCTATTTTTCCTTGGCCTGTGTACACCAACCAGTAAAGTATTTCTATTCATTCTATATAAGAT
>JASDQU010680387.1:56393-76569 GCA_032191745.1 Picea mariana
ATGATGATATCTCCGTACCAAAGATCATCAGAACTAATCAGGAAAATGGATTCATCAGGTAATGAATCAACTGCTACATTTTCCATCTCAGAGTAGGGAAAGTCGCATATCAACTTGGCAAACACTAAGGATTTCTTGGACTTAGCGCGTTCGAATTCTAAGTCAAACTCCTGGAGTATCACGATCCATTTGGAGTATTTTCCCCCTAGCAGTTGACGTGTGAGAATGTGTTGCATAGGGTTGCAGTTAGAAATTACCGTTGTCTTGCGAGAGAGGATATAGTGCCGGAAACGTTGAAATGCTTGGACGACTGCCAAGGCCAGTTTTTCAACATGTAAATACTTGGTTTCGGTAGGCGTTAGACTTCGACTCAAGTAATAGATGACATGTTCGTCATGAGAATCATCCTCCTGGACGAGAACCACAATGATGGTGTAATTCGAGGCTGCAAGGTAGAGGAAATAATCACGGCTGTAATCCGGTGGGAAGAGAAGCAGAGTACGTGTTAGGGATAGTTTTGAAGCTTCAAAAGATTTGTTGGCGATGGTATCCCATATGAAATCAGAACCCTTTTTGAGTAGCGTAAATCCAAGAGTTAGCTCGACATAATTCAGGATGAAACGACGAAGAAAGTTTGGTTTCCCTTGCAAACTTTGTAACTGGTGAAGCGAAGAAGGAGGAGGGAGATTGAGAATCGCCTCAACCTTCAAAGGATTTACCCAGATCCCTTGATGTAAAAAAATAAAGCCTAGAAGTCAGCTGGATTCTACACAGAAAATGCATTTGTGAGGATTCAAACGTATATGGTAAAACCGACATCGGAGGAAAATGGCTCGGAGTTGTGTTGGATGATCGACACGGTGCATGGAATGAGTGGGTAAGTCATCGAGATAGGGTTGCACAATGTGCTTGATATCATGGAAGGCATAAGACATAGAGCGCTCGAAAGTTGCGCCAGCGTTTTTTAGACCGAAAGGAAGTTTATGATAAGCAAAAGTTCCCCAAGGACAAATAAAAGTGGTTTTGTGTTGATCCTCAGGAACAATATTGATTTGATTATATCCAGAGAAACCATCCATCAGAGAGAAGATTTCACTTCCGGCACAATCGTCGACAATCTGGTCGATGAAGGGGGTAGAAAAGTTGTCTTTAGGACATGCTTTGTTAATATCCCTATAATCAACGCACACGTGGATTGTGGCTTGTTTCTTGTCGATTGGGACAAGATTGGAAACCCAGTCAGTGAGAGCCACAGGGTAAATAAAGATAGCTTTGAGAAGTTTCTTGACTTCAATCTTGATAGCGACCACTTTATGTGAGTGAACCGGACGAGTTTAGTGTCTAGGTATGTCTTAATCTCATGTATCACAATGTCTAGGTCAATACCCGGCATTTCTTCATAGCTCTAGGCGAAGACGTCACGAAATTATTTGAAAAGGGATTGGTAGGTGACGATTTCGTCAGGGGAACATGAAGCTCCGATATGCACATTTTTGACAATTCCAGGTTTTATGGATATGTCGAGGGGAATGGTGGGTGAGATATTGCTTAAGTTCCCTTCGGAAAACACATCGTGTGTAGATTCAGGAACGGTGGAAATGATGAAAACAGTTGATGAGGTTGAGATCCATTGGTAGCTCTTGATGGTGTGTTGTTCCAGGAAGAGGATGGAACGATGATGTCCATCGTCCCAGGGGGTGTCTTCCGTAATAGACATAATCATCTCGTCCATGGGAAAAATGACGCGGAACGGATATGGAGATAAATCACCAAGAGAGGGAGTAGAAGGGGTTGTCGATTGAATGGCCTAATAGGTAGATTCAACCGGACTCAAAGGCATTTCATTGCCATAACGAAGATCGCTAGGGTGGGGTACCAACCATGGGTTGTGATATGCAGGGGTTCTGTAAATAGAGGTGGAGATCATGTTGATCGAAGTGACAGAAGGATGTGAAACATCGGGTGGTGGGATGGGGAAGGTACCCATTAACGATGAGTCTTTAAGAAGACCCACACTGACGTTCTCGTATCTGGGGGGGTTTTGGCAATGAACGGTATGTTTCCGGTACGCACATCCGAGTTAAAGAAGGCTAATTGGTTGATGGTAATGACCTTTCCTTGATGAGGGAAACACATGACACAGAAAAGAGTCGACACAACTGCACGCATGGAATCGATCCAGCTACGGCCAAGTAGAAGGTTGTAATCGAGAGGAGCATCAAAGACTTCCACTTCAATTTGGACCGTTTTGCCTTCTAATGTAATTGAAAATGAAGGGAGGACACCATAAGGCTTAAAACCGGAGCCATTAAATGCTTTGACTGTGTTGTGGGATTCAGTCAAAGGAGGAGAGCCGATGTCTTTCTAGTAGGTAATAGACATGACACACGTTGAGGCACCCTCGTCGATAATTGTTCTACAAATGTTATTGTTGGAGACAATAACTTGTATTTGGAATGCGAGTTGAGGGGGTAACCTTGGAATGTGATCTTCCAAGTAAAAAATTATTAAATTCATATCTGTAGGGTCGATTCCACCGGTAGCTTTCAACAGTGCCTTCCGTTGTGTAGGAAACCTTTGAAGGACTTCAAGGGCTGACATCACAGATGGTGCTTGGGCCAGATCTTCAACAATATTGTAGTTCAGGGAAACACAAGCATGAGGATTGAAAGCCGATTTTCGAACGATGCTCTTTGGAGGAGGGCGAAGAACTATGTCGAGGCTCGATCGTTTGAGATGAAGAGGACCATTGGTAGGTGGAGTCGTGGGAGATGTTGGACAAATGAAGGAGGTATAGCATCAATCTTCTCTTTAGAGGAGGAATAATCTTTGGCTCGAGTGGTAAGTGTGATGTCGTTTTGCTTTGAATCTACTGTACACATTAAGACATAGGATGTATTGGAGGGGGAGGGTTGGTCGTGAATGACCAATTGGGTCTGTTGTTGAGAAGGGAAGGGTTGTGAAAATACGGCTGGAGTGAGTGGTTTCGTGGTCCCTTGAAGGAACTTAGTAACCTCAGCTCGTCGTGGACAATCCTTAGTGTAGTGATCATCACCACAGATAAGACAAGGGTATCAAGGTTTGCGCTTATCCCTATCGTCAACAGGTGGTGTTTTGGTTCTCTATGCTTGCGAATTATTTTTGTCCTCCTTATTCTTACCCTTCCCTTTTCTGGATTTGTTTTTACCGGCGGAGGTAGATTGAACAACATTTACCTCAGAAGTTTTGTCGGTGGGAGGGGTAGGAGACGGAGCATTTTGAACATTAGAAGAAATGGGTTTGGGGTTGTTGCTAGAGGTTTGGACAGAGTGCGGTTGGGCATGGAAAGTGCCAATCACACCGTCGGCCGGATGAGAAGTTGCAGGAGTAGTTGAAGTGGTGGAAGTAGAAGGACGAGGCACATCAGGGAGTAAGTCATAAAGAGTAACCGTTTGTGAGTAAACGAGGTCAAGGTATTGAGCACGACTAATGGCCTGTTCTTCTGTGACAACTCCACCCATGGCAATGCCATGACCGATGTTGTTCACAAATGATTTCTTGAACCACTCTTCCAGCAACTGATCGGGAAGTTCAAGTTTGATGAGACATTGTCTCCGTCGCCATTCATGAATGTGGTTGGAGATATGAGTGGCTTTGGCTTGTTTGAAAGAACTCAAAATCTCGGTCCCTGTTTCATAGCGGATCGGTAACTGGTAGTGGGTGAGGAAAGCCATAGCGAGGGTGTTGAAGTTGGCAAAGAAACCCCGTGGTAATTCTATATACCACTTTGTGGTAGAACCTGTGAGAGTTCTTTGAAAAAGGCGTAAATGAATAGAATCATCCATCAAGGAGTTGGATGAGCACCAAAGGTGAAAAGTCATAACATGATTGTTCGGGTCCTCTCCCAGTTTTCCATCGAATTTAGGGATGTCAGATGGTAGTTTGGCCGATATAGCAGGCCATTGGGGAGAGTGACGGATCGGATCATTTAAAATCCTCAATAGATCTAGGAGGTCCAGGGTGGCTAAAAAAGGTAACTGTCTATTCACATGAGGGTACTGATGACTTTGGGGAGGGAGTCACGTCGACAAACCAGTGGGACCATAAGCAATTTGCATATAATGCGAAGATCCGAGCAGATTTGATAGTGGTTGTGGAGGCAAGTAACTCATAGGGTTGTACCCTTGAATAGGGGCGTGGGGTTAAGCATTCGAGCCCCAAATAGGATTAGACATACCTGGATAGGGTTGGTCAGTACTAGGGGGTATGACAGAGCTAGTTGGAAGTTGTTTCCCCCCAGTCGGATGAGGGTTATGTTGTATAAGATTATTCCAATACTGGGCCAAAGATGGAGGTATGTTTTGTCCATAGGGTGGGGTCAGTGGGGGTTTCCCTCCAATCAGGGGTTGTGTTCCGATTGGGATTTGTTTTGCAAGGGGGGGTTGAGTTGGGCCTCCATGGTGAAATTATCCACCAACAGGAATCTGGTAATTTGGTGTGAATGACGAAATGGTGCCACTAGGATCAGTGCCTCCGATAGATGATGGAAGAGGTCCTCTGAAAGGAGGCGGAGGAAGTGTCGGAATGAAAATGGGAGGAGAGTGCCCAGAAGGAGTGGGACCACCAGGAGTTCCGGATGTGATTTGCGTAGGAGCGGAAATAGAGGCATTCAACGCACGGTATCCGAGTGGAAGTGTCGAGGTGACTCTAGGCGAAAGCGGTGTGCCAATGGGGGCTTGGCTAGCCGCGGTAATCCCGATGTGAAGACTCGTAGTATCTGTGTAATGGACCATTTGTAAAGGGAGAGTCAAGATGTGGTCAGCTCGCGGAGCTTATGTACCAGGAAAATAATAAGCAGTAGTAAAAGGTAATGCGTCTCGATTAGATGTTTCGGGTAGCGCAGGTGAGACAATGATATCAACGCTTGCTCCTAAGCCAAAGAGATCCCGTCTAAAAACGCCAGTAGTACAAAAAGGATCTTGACCCTCAGGTCCTAGGAAAGGTCCAGTCGGTGATCCAGAAGACAACAACCAAGTCTCCGGAAGAATTCACTCGTATAATACGTCTCTCAGAGTCGCGATGAAGTCGAAAGTCCTCTCGAGAATTGGTAATTTGAAACTGTTCTAGAGAGTCAGTTCTTTCCACTTGTGGAGTGGTAATGTATTGGACTTCACTCTGTTGAGGAGAGCCCTCCGATGAGTTGGTAGGAAAAGGTTGAGAACCTTCCAAATTTTCTGGGGTTAAGCCTTGCATTTTACGTGAATGACGTGGAGGGTCAATTGTGATCGAGTTGAAAAATTAAGAAGAAAATTCTATGGTCAACTTGGGTAAACCAACAACATGCGCTAATAAAAATCTAGGAAGCAAAACCAAGCAAACAAGACCTTCTAATTCCGAAGTCACCAGTTGGTGATGAAATCCAACGTCGCAACGACGAGACGAGAAGGGGCTGGGCTAGGGTGGAAAAGTTACGTTGACGACCTGCTTAACGGACTTACACCCTGGTGCAATCTCCCACACATAATCGTGGGTATACCCTCCAAGGAGCCCGAGTGAGTTTGGCCAACGTCGATTCCAGGTAACGTGAAGACTTTCCCCTTCACAGTCACCTTGTGTAAGACCCTAAGAAGATAGGCCACTAAGGTTACCACCAACAACAATAAATCCTGGGGGTACAGTCGATAGTCCGATCTACACGCAAGGGCAGGGTATCTAGCCCGAAATCAGCTTGAGAGGCTTCCACTCNGAAGACTTTCCCCTTCACAGCCACCTTGTGTAAGACCCTAAGAAGATAGGCCACTAAGGTTACCACCAACAACAATAAATACTGGGGGTACATTCGATAGTCTGATCTACACGCAAGGGCAGGGTATCTAGCCCGAAATCAGCTTGAGAGGATTCCACTCATCATTGTGGGTATACCTTCAAGTGACCCCCGTAATACGTGCAATCTCTACACCGATATCAACAAAGCAGAGTGAGTAACTCTGTCAATATCAATGTGACCTCGGGTTTGACCCTTGTGTGAGAAGGGCTTCCCAGGACAAAATATTGCAAATGGAATTTGACACTCCTTACCACAAGATGCTATTGTGTGTTTTATGCTTTGGAGAGTGTATCTCTCTGCCTATTCCAAAGCTCTAGCCTAGCTAATGTTGGTGTAATAGAGTCCCAGAAAAGAGTTACTAGTTAAATTTTAAAAATTGGGCAATATTATTAAAGGCTGTTGTTACTCAAAGGAGATGGAAATGAGACCGATGTTGTGTGAGACTCTGACCCAACAATGCATAGATAGGAATGAAAGATGCCAATTTTATGTTCGATGAATCCTATTTATAGGAGGGAAAGAGGAGTTTTCTGGAACAATCTTGAACTACAAAATACGATCTTCTTTGAAATGCAATATCAACGAATCATGACCAATGCCAATTCTCTATTCATTCTATTTCAACAATTGAATGCCAATATTTTCCAAATAAAAAATTGTTTAAAAAAAAAATGTTTTTTAATTTTCAATAGAAACCACACAACAATGGTGGAACTAAGAAAAACCAGCAATTAATGAAAATCAATATACAACAAAACCCAAACCAATATTTCATTGAAGACAAAAATAACAAGTAGACAAGCCTAGTCTTTTCAAATGCATGAGGCAACAATTTTCCAAGTAATGAGCAATTGAGAAAGATGATTAATGTCAACTTTTAAATCGATCACCGGCTCCCAACCAAACAAGCACTCGGATTTCAGAACTAGAGATTATATCCTTGTTAAGAAAAGGTCAAGAGATAACAATTGAGAAAAAATGAACAAGAAGAGCTTTCAATTTCCGAAGACCAATCATTCACAAACTCCGAAGTCAAGAAACAATCAATCACTGGCAAAAAAAGTTCTTTTCAGACACACATACAAATCTGGGCATTTGATCATACAAAAACCTTAATCCCAAAATTTTGCAAATGGGTTCGCAGGCAGGCAGTGGTGTACAGTGCGAGAATGAATCATTCTCGTAGGTTGGTCACAAACAAAGTGCGAGAGGTTCACACTGGACTGAAAAGCAGGGTGCGAAATCTAGGTGTTCTCGCAGGCTACAAAAGGGTTCAATGCGAGAATGCCTGAAACTAAGCAAAATTTGGAAATAAGACAAAATTTTTGAAGGAACTTCTGGACCCAGAGAGTCTGTCAGGGTCTCCTCAAGACTCAGAGATTGATAGAAATGAAAAATGGTAAAGTAAGAGAAAATGGCTAAGGAAAAACACCAAAAAACCACTAAAAAATGGGTTGCATCCCCAATGGAGTCACCAATTTTGTTATCGGATTAATCAGTAGGTGTAGACACTAACAAATCTCCCTATATCCACCTAGATCTAGAACAAAACAGGACAAGACATGACTCTTTCCCTAAGTTGTAATCATTGAATCTGCTAATAGGAAGGAATAAGTGACATACCTTTATATCGCTTCCTTAGGTCTCTGTTGTTCCTGTTTTGCTCCGGTGCTCTCATGAGGTCAAGTCCAAGACAACACCCAACCAAAGTGAATATAGAAAAGTGTATTCTACGTCAACTTATGCATATGATCAAGGAATTACACAATAAAGTAAGTGTGACTTTATGGGAAAGGGACATGTCGCTGTATCATATTAATTGAAAGTAGAAGATACAACTTGATCGCCTTGATGTTGCAAGCTTCCTTTTAGTGACCCTTGGTTCCAACACACAGACTTTCTCTGTACTTTCATGAAGAAGATCCAATTCCTCTTGATAGACCAACAAGAGTCTTCAAGCTTCTGTCCAAGCAGGGTTCTTCACACAATTCTTTCACCAATTCTTTATTCAATCTTGCTTAACCTTTTCCATGAGAAACCTTTCAATATATAGGAGAAGGAGAGATGGTTACATGGATGAGGATGATTCTATCAAATCTGAGAAGTCAGTAAAATGACAACCATACGAATGCCAACTCATTTTCTAGAAGGTTCCTTTCTATAACCCTCGATACCTCTTCTCCTTTCCAAGATTAAAAACAGGTTCGCACCCTATGTATGGAGCAAACTGCGAGAAGTTCGCACCCTAAGTGTAGGTGGCCTGCTAGAATGAGGGATTCTCGCACCCTAGGCCATAGGCAACCTGCGAACTAACTTTAAAAATATGTTTTTGGAAGGAGACTAGAGCCACTTTTCTCAGGCAAAAAGTCCTTGTTGGGAGCCTGAATACACTATTGTTAAGACATCACCAGAGTGACCAAAATCATGTGTAACACCCATAAGTAAGACATACATTCCCCTGTTATCACTGCACCCATTGCTCAAACATCCCTACACCACTTCATCCACTTACATGGCCTGAATTTGTCTTCACCTGGAAACATCCCACATCCAATGAAAATTAGCCCAATAGGACCTCCCGACATCCTCTCCAAACCTGGCTTGTAGAATAGCATAACGTCTTTGAGCACTTGTCTGGGAAAGGGGGTTTTATGCACATGTTTAGATAAATTGATTATTAGATGTGATTGAGATTGGTATGATCCTTGTGACTTATGAGCCCATGGAGGGCGTACTTGTTGTTGTTACAGGGCCAAACCCGACGGACAGGTGCACATGGGAAGATGATTAGTTCGGACCTCCATAGGGATAAAAGTCCACCAGATGAATGTTGAGACCCCAGCCAGGGGAAAACACATGTCAGGGGCTTGCACCAGAGAGAGAGGAGGGCGTTCCACCAGAGACAGCCTGACAGGCCTGGACCGAGGGGGTCTTGCCCTCCCACTATGATGTTGGCCTTGGAAGGCCCATGACATCACCTCTGTGACCCTTGACGTCACCCAACGTTTGATGTAGACTTTGGAGGCAGTTGTGTGCCAAGTGGCACGTGTAGCTTGATCCAGAGGCCTTGGGAGGCCTAACGTTTTTCTCTTGAAGGCCAATGTTTCACTAGAGAGGCCTAACGTCACCCTAAGAGGGCATGACATCACCTTTTCTGCTTGATTTAGGGTTTAATTTGTCATTTTTTTGTAAAAATTGGATATTACATGTAAACTGGCCATGTCGGCCTTTTTGACCTAATTTGTAAATTAAAGGTCATTGTAATTGTATAAATAAGGGAAAATTCTCTCTTATTTTTCATCATCTTTTACTCACACTTAAGTGAAGTCTGAAATCTGTACCCTAATTAGGGTTTCTTGGCTGAAATTTAGTGTGCACTTCATGAAGGAGGTTATTTTTGGTGTGTTTTAGCATTTTTCTTGGTGGAAGTGTTCAACTAGGCCTATTGCTATGATTCTTGGTGAATGTATGTAATTTTTCCGCAATTCTTCTTCATTGAATGGTTATGTTGTATTTATCTTGCATTTATTCTAAGATTATGAAATTTCTAGCTTAAAACCCTAGGAGGCTAAAGTACATGTTATTGTTCTTGCCTTCCATAGTTTACTTTTTCCTCGTTAATGACTTTATAAAATCAAAGTGACTTTATAACTTACTTTGTCATTAATGATGTTATAGAGTCAAAGTGACTTTATAACATAAAGTAAAGTGTAAGGGTTAAATATTCCCCCCTTTGTGTTTAGAGATTCACAAACACAAGGGGACCACTTTCCAAGGTACCCAAATCTCAACACTCCCTCTTACCAAGGAAAGTGTTACTCACCACTCCCAACTTACCCCTGAAGTAGACATCCTTGCCCCTTAACAAGGACTCAATGAGTATGTCTGCAACATGCTCATCGGAAGTGGCCTCTAATCTGATATGTTCGTCACCACAGCCAAGTGGGACCAACTTCTATGGCGCTATATGCTCTCTCAGCAACCTCTGAGGCTCTCCAACATACTCCTTGGCTGCCTTCAGGGTCTCTTGAAACCATCTCGGTTTCTTCTTCCCTGAAGTAACCTCTCATGGAGTAGTCTCCTCATGCCCCTGAGTCTCATGCACAGATCTCTGCAAAGTATTCTATGACACTGAAGCACCTGCACCAACTGTCTTTATACTCAACAACTATGAAATTGAAACTATCATGGGTGGACCAATCACCCCTGAACTTGGTGTACTCGACACCTAAGGTTGTGTCCCCTATGATGCATCACTCTACATTTGTGGTACCTCCTCAACTATATCTCTCAACTCAAGATATCTCCCTAAAGCTCTATCCTCCTCAAATATGACATCTCTCCTCACCACCACTCTCCTATGTGCTGAAAGGTAGATCTGGTAAGCCTTAGAGACCTCTGAGTGTCCAACTAGTATCCCCTTCTCTATTGTAGGATCTAGCTTTGTCCTCTTCTCTAAGGGGACATGAGAGAACGTCAAGCACCCAAATATGCGTAGGTGCTCAACATCAGGCCTACTCCCTGTGAAGGCCTCTTCGGGACTCTTCCTTCCCAAATTTCTATGTGGACTCATGTTCTGCAGATATACTGCAATACTACAAGTCTCTAGCCATAAGTAGAATTGCAGTGCCTGATCATCCAACATCGGCCTCGCTGCATGAACTATGGCCATGTTCTTCTTCTCTGCGACCCCATTTTGTTGTGGGTTGTAAGGAATGGTCAACTGCCTTCTGATACCCTGCTGGGTACAAAAATATGCAAACTGCATGGAGGTATACTCACCTCCATTGTCTGGCCGCAAAACCTTGATCTTCTTTTCTGTCTGTTTCTCCACAAGAGCTTTGAACTCTTGGAACCTTTTGATGACCTCACTCTTGGTCTTCAGGAAATAGATCCAGGTCTTCATGGAGTGGTCATCAATTAAAGTAACATAATACTCTCGACCACCCAAGGAAACTCGTGACATGGCCCACACACATCTGTGTGTATCAAGTCTAGTACCCCAACTGATCTATTGTCATCACTGGGAAAAACAGTCTTGGTGTACTTCCCAAGGGCACACCCTTTGCATACCTCCTGATGCTCAATGTTGAATTGTGGCAAGCTTGTCACAATCTCTCGTAGCGATCTCAGAGCTTCATGATGAAAATGAGCCATTGTTTGATGCCATAACTCACACAACTGATTGTTGTTGCTACTCACCAAAACATACAAAGGCTGAAAAAGAAATCTATATAGGTTCCCCTCTCGTGTCCCAATCGCTCTGCCAGAAGTGATAGTGGACCCCTTAGGTGAATGGGGACCTTTATCCCTCTGAAGGACACCTCAAATCCCCTATCCTGGATGGAGGAAATTGAAATGAGATTCTTCTTCAAGCTCGAGACATACAAAACATCCTTGAACAATAAGGGTGAGATCAACTCCCTCTGAAAGGAAACTATGCCACGCCCAATCGCTCTAACTATGGTGTCATCTGTAAGCATTATCTCCAACCTGATATATAGATATCTGAGATCATTGAAGTGCTCTCTCACACTTGACATGTGACTTGATGCTCCATTGTCAATGTACCAGACGTTGGATGGTGACTCAATTTTCGAACAACAAACTATCAAGAAACACTTCCTCTCAAACTGAAAGGAAAACTCATCCTCCTCTATTGTCGATGTAGTACCACCTTGCTTCTTCTTCTTCCTATTGGGACATTGTCCAACATAGTGCCTCAACTGGTTACAAGAAAAGCATTTCACTTTGCTCATATCCTTTTGATGCTCGCCTCCTCTCTGTTTTTGTTGTTGCTTGGCCCCAACCTTCGGATCTTGGTTGGTCTTATTCTTTCCCTTTTCCAAAAGAGAAAGATCACCCTCATCACCATCTCCACCATGTTGCTGACTAAAATATATGGAGTCAACTCTAAGCTCCTCTTGCACAAAGTCATCCCAGATCCTCTCCTAACTGGACATATGATCTCTCGCCATGGTGCCTCATACAAAACTCTCCCAAGGTTTGGAAAATCCATTTAAGGTTGTCCTCGCCAACTCCGAGGGATCTACTATCTCACCAACCGCTACCAACTCATCATGAATCTAAGAAAAAATCGTGAGGAATGAGGTAACTGGATTTGTCTTCATCATCTTGGTGCCCCTTAACTTCTCTTGGAGCACCATCTTCCAGTTATGGATAAAACTTTGGTAAAGACCGTATAATTACTGTCACATCTGAAATGCAAACTCTTTACCATAAATGTGAGGAATGATATGGTCCTTGACCGCATCAAAGATAATCCTCTTGGCCCTGATGTTCCTCTTCTGGAACTCGGCCATGAGAATTTCATCTATAGGAGGTACTACGGGATTCTCCACAATATCCCATAGCTCAAGTTCCTCCAAGATCAAGACTATCATGGCCTTCCACAAAGACCAATTACTAGCCGCCGCTAACCTATCCTCCACCCTCAAACCTACCACCAACATGCTTTCCATTTGATGCTAAAAATTGATGCCACTCTGACCAAACAAATCTGATGTTAACTGTTGTGAGGTGAAGAAGAAAAACTGCCTCCAACACAAAACTCAAGTGTGAAAATGAAGTTTCCCAACAAGTGAAAAATATGCCAACCGTTTGCCACTATATCAACCAACTCATGTGCCCTTAGGCTTTGATGCCATGAAGAATTTTGAGGTTCCTATAGGATGCCCAATAGGCATGTCATTTGACCTCCTATTGGGCACTAAGTTCAAGGGTTTCAAATTGTTTTCCTCACTATTTTTTGGATTGTTATCTTGTTGTCCACAACAACCAACTAGTCTGAACTTTATTCCCTTAAAATATGCCAATTAGGAAGTGATTTAATGCCCCTTTGAAGCTTCTCTCTGAATGGGTTTTAATAGGAAGTTTTGTTGTCCATTATTAGCACATTCATTATACTTCAAAACATAAAATACTCCCTAGGACCTTTAACACCTACTATGCTGAAAGTAAATAAGAAAACCATGACAATTTACCACAAGTGTTTTTGGTTAACATGACCTTGGAAAAACTCCTAAGGGGAAAACCAGTAGGAGAGTAGATGTATTATGGATTTCGAAAGAAAATGGTACAACAAAGAAATGAAACAATGAAACCTGATACAACAACAAGCTTTTCTCAAGCTAGATTTGGAGTTCCTTGGTATTTTAACCCCTTTGCCTTGGTTTGCACGCCCTTAGCCTTGGCCTTCGCGCCCACCTTGCTTGCCCTTGCCTTTGCTTGCTTGCTTGCACTGTTCCTTGATGAATTCACCCAAGATCTAGTGACTCCTTCCTTGCTTGGTGCACACTCTTCCCAAGCGCGTCCTCACTCCACAAGAAATGTGCCTAACTCTCTTATGTGCCCTCCCTTCAAGGTTACGCCCTCTCAACTCAAGATGTGCATAAGCTTCTCCAAGCACCCTTGCCTCTCACAATTGTGCCCTCCCAAGCTTGCCTTCTCCTCAACAATGGTGTGCCCCTCTTTTTGGTGTGCCCCCTTCTCTCCTCTCCTCCTTCACTCTAAACTCCAAGTGAATAAATGAGCCTCACTTTTGCCCCTTTGCCTCCTTTAGCCTAATCCTTAGGCTAACCTAGGAAACCAATGGCCCAGATTAGATCTAGGCCAAACTCCAAAATGAATGGATGAGATAAGATCTCATCTTTCACTTAAGTTTCCATAGTTTAATTTTTCCTCGTTAACAACTTTATAAAATCAAAGTGACTTTATAACTTAAAGTACTTTGTCATTAATGATGTTATAAATTCAAAGTGAATTTATAACATAAAGTAAAGTATAAGGGTCAAATATTTCCCCCTTTGTGTTTAGAGACTCACAAACACGAAGGGACCACTTTCCAAGGTACCCAAATCTCAACAACAAGGTTTTTCCAAAGATATATTCTTGATATTTTGAAGAGCATAAAGACTTATTTAGACTTCCTTTCTTACAAAATAATAAGAGCTCCTGAAGAGCATCCCTAAAATCTGGATGCATTACAAAACCTTTTCACCTTTTTTGCCTCATTGTGTGATGGTGAAAATTATCATTTACTCGGTGCTAGTAACTAACAAGCTTGATTTAGTGAGCATTTTCTATACTAGCGTAAATCCATCTTAACCATGGATATATTAAGCACCAAGAGGGATAAAAAAGAAACTGAGGTGTAAACTTCTCGGTGCTTAAAATATCAGGGGTTAAGATGGATCTATGCTAGTTAGTTTTATTATTATAGTCCATTTTTTTTAGTTTTACTTTAAGGGGCTCAACTTTTCTTTCATTTTAGAATCAAGGGTTAAGATGGATCTATGCCAGTTTATTTTATTAATATATTTTTTATTATAATACTTTTTAAAGGTTATGGACCTTAATTTCTCTTTCATTTTAGTTTATTAAGATTATGTTACACATCTCATCCATACTGGGCTATATAGTGAACCTTGTTTCTCTTAGTGCAAAATTTTTCCATCATATTTATTGAAATATATTAACTTATAAATTGCATATTGGTCATAGAAAGATGTAATTCCCTAACATTAATCCTTCATAGGTGTGGGATTAAAAACCAAGCATGAAGGTGCTAAACTTACTACATTGATTTCATAACATTAAAGAGGACTGAATTCCTAAGAAAGTCTAATCTTGCTCTTGATGATGAAATCCAAATGTTCCATAAACTGTCCAATTTTATTAATCTTTTTGCTTGTGTAGAGCCAATTTTTCTTGTGATCTTTTTGGAATAAGAATGTTATGTTAATAATTTTTGCGTACCTTGTTATCTTGTTGGTTTGGCATTGAAGCCATAGATTTCGCAAGGATGAAACTGCAGTGAAAGACAATATTATTTTGGACGATTAGCTAGAAAACAAAGATTTGTAGGGCTTACAAAATCTAGGAATAATGCATATCATTATTAGCATTGATGACATATTTCCCATTGCTTCAGGCTGAAGAAAATCATGGATATTATCATTGGCCTTAGTGATATTTTTAGTAGGGTTTCCATTGTTGGGCATGAGGGTTTTCAAGGAAGATATGTATCTGTCTTGGATGGCCTTTCTAGAAATGCACAGAATAATATTATCGATACGGAGTTAATATTGGCAAAATTAAAATTTGGTTAGTCAGATGTATCTCAGGTAACAAACCTTGAAAATCCATGTTAGAGACAAGATAGAACAAGCTAGTCATAATAATGACATGAAGGGGGCCTTTAAGCTGCACATATTGACTTGTTCAAGTGTTTTTGATGTAAAGTGTACTCATGTGCCAAAGAGATTATGGAAGACTTTCCATGTCTCCTTAAATATGGAAAGAGATTTAGTGGGTCTTAAAAAGGGACCTCATTTTTGGTAATGACAAAGTTTGGAGCTTTTCAACTAGCTAAGACTCTTTAGGCATGTTGGACAATTATGGGGTAAGAGAAACAAGGGGATTGATCAATGAAAAGACATTTTTTACTTTCAATAAAAAGAATGGATTGATTAGAAAGATATAGCTCAAAGCAAAGGGCTACTAGGGAACAATAATGTCACCATTTTGAATATTTGTGAAGCCTTTTGCCATCATTTTGAATATGTGTGATTCTCTTTTCCAAACAATTGGACTAGTTGCTCTTCTTTCTTAGAATTGGGGGGATTGGGTTTGGAGTAATGGTGCACTTTTATTGATATTAAAAAATGGAGAATTGAACAAGAAGATGCTCCCCAAATTTTCTATTTAAACCTAATTTACTACAACGTAGAATCTAAAAATGATGAACATAAATGACCCACAAGGATGCAAACTATTTTGGATGCAAGGGGCTCCTTCCAAGGTTCATTTTGTATATGGTGCTCGCAACCAAAGAAAAGCTTCATGAAAAAGACTTCATAGATATGAAGAGGATGTTGACAATCTTTCTTGGAGGTGCCCATTCACTAAGGAGGTCTGGACCTAGATTGAAAGCCTTTTTGTAGAAATGTTCACTTAGCTATATAGGTGGGATATTCTTCATTGTGATCATTGGTGTTGTAAAAAAAAAATCAAGAATGTTTGGTAGGTTGTCAAGATGGTCACTCTCCACATGTTGTGCCAAAAATGATGTGCCAAAATTTTTGAAAGTTTGCTCGAAGAAAGTGTTACCATTCAAACTTTACCCTAGGAGGAAAAATTCTAACCTCAATATAAGAGCCTACAAGTACAACAAGCAAGCTATTCAATGTCACCTCGGTAGCCTTGCCCCACACTTGAGACTAAGGAGAAATTACCCTAGCCTAGGGGGGAATCCCTAAGGGTCAATCCAAACTAAATTGTCATAAATGGAGTGGGAGTACAAATTAGTTTGAATTGATAAATAACATTAACCCAACAACACAATGTGCCTTTAAGATGTAAGATAAATCATGCATAGAATTCTCTTGAAATAATTTTAACACAGTGTAAATGTATTATTGGACAAGTGTGTTTGTTCTATGCTTGGAAAATGAATGATTTAATCTTTCTTAACATGAACCAATTGCTTCAAAGGATTCATCTATTTGACCATTTTTTATATGAACATCATTCAATCACATAAGATTATAACCAAAATGGAAAAATACTCATAAGTTATGTCATTCATACACACAAAATCAATGTTAAATGAGTTAAGTGTTGAGTATGAGGAGAATGATAACTACTCTAATGTTTATTAGACATCAAAGAACAATGAAAAGTGTTTGAGAATTTATATGTGCAATGTAATAAGACCACTAGCCTTGAAAAGGTTCATCACTATGAAATGTAATGAATTTTCAACAATCTTAGAAGTGGAATTATATACCAATTATCACTACTATAATGTGTCAAAGTTAAGTATTGTTTTAAATTGACAAATAAATTTACTTAACAACCACCTTAAATAGTGAATAAACTTTCATCAATTAAGTTGTGTAAACTGTGCATGAATTACCATGATTTTTGAACCATCAAATCATAAATACAAACAACCTAAAAGAATTAGATAGTAATTTGTCCATTCTAATTAATGGCTATTGTTACCCCCCCATGCCTAGGGGTAACCAAAGGAGATCATGTCTCGTGGCTTGTAATGGAGACAATGATCCCGACCATGATGATGATTAGCATGTCCACAAATAGTAGCCCAACAACTCCCCTTAAATTTCCTTTTCTACTACAGGTCATCCAAGCTTGTTACATCCAGTCAAATCAATATATGGGAGATGGTAAGCCAGTGTCACCATGAGGTATGCTAGTCATTATTTAATGCAAAGTGTTGTGCTTAATTAACTAGGCATATGGATGAGAATCATTGGTTGAAGTTGTATAATGGATCACTGGCTCAAGAAGTTATGTTTGCTACCTTGTTTCACCTTGGTGGCCAACATCTCACCCGAGTCCCATGTTGTCACCATCTAGGGAAAAGGGGTACTACTAGGGGGTCCTCACAAGGGTAATGTTTCATTCCCTACCATACTTAACACTTTCCATCCTAGAGCTTGTCACGGTGTACTAAACTTCAGTAATGGGTCATGGTCCATTCTATCATGAGAAGAGGGTTGAAGGCTCAGAGGTTGATTGCAGTTGTTAAAAAAGAATAAAAGAATTATGCTAAAGCAAGAAAGGAATAATAGCAAAGGACTCCTAAAATCTAGTCCAACTTAAGCTCTACCCTTTCTGCATTCACCCTAGTCCCAAGTAGTGATATTATAGTTTGAAACCTTATAAAAGGGGACTTGCAAATATGATAAGATGAGAAATAAAAAGACAGATCAAAGGGTTTGGAAAAAACGTAGCGCTTAGAAAGAGGTAACTCAAGATCAAGGACACCCTCCACAAAGGCGCTCATAGAAATACATCTGATGACACTATAAGCCATGAAGTAAGCCCAACACGTACCACTATCACACTTACTCTTGAAGGGTTCTTTTCTTTCGATGTTTCCCTCGGGACATATCCCTCTACCTGGGTCTTTTCTTTCATTGTTTTTGTTGGAACACCTAATAGGGTTTGATAAAGGCCCTCCCATATTCAAACTTGCCAACTTACATAAAGTTCTGAGTTGGTGTGATATTTGAAGAGTATATTGAAGTGAATTGTTCATGTGGCTTATATCTCAAGTAACAATTTACTTTTCATGATTTAAGGACTAGTATATCTTATAAACATTGGTTTACTTGATTTCATATTCTATTTTGATTTGGAAGCCCTTGACATGGTTCTTTGAAGGACGCCCCAAGATTTAACCTAGGACATTGTGCCTTTATTGTAGGACATGGCACATGTGATGTAGAGCAGTGAGTCACCCAATGACTTGATGCATCCATACATGGTCTCTCACATCTTCAAGACCTTGGACAATGGATAGATGGACTTGGTTTTTGACAGATTTGGTCATGGTGGCACAAATATGGGTAGAAATCCCACACCTTAGGCTCTACACCATAGAGGCTATCTTGCACTGGATGGAGGACATTGCAGAAGGAGATGATTGGAGGGCACCCAGAGATGATGCACAACCTTCTCTTCGAACGCCACCCCCTTGCACCTTGGACGTTGGGTATTTAGATCACGACGTCATGTTAGGGTCTAATAGAGATGATGGGATTTATTTCCACTTGGATGCTAGTGATGACTTTGAGATGGGATGTAGCATTATTCCACCACATTTTCACCTCAAACGATGACATGTTGTAGCACACCCACGACGGGGCATACAAATTTTCTCTTTTCTTAAAGGACAGATTCTCCATCCATGGTTTCTAATTTGGGAAGTCGGGGAACCAGTTCGACCTATCGGTCAAGGATCTCTGATTCTGAAGCCAACGACTCTATGAGACCCTGATGGTCTTGCTCTGTAATTAAACACAGGCCCTTTCAACTTCCTGGTGTAGGTCTAATGGTACCTGCGACCTTCCCTTTGTGCTTGGGAAATATCTGAGTTTGGGCGCTAGCCCCTTTTCTGATAATCCCCTTTTTGAGGTGACCTTGGGTGATAACCTCACGTAAACACACAATTGTGGGMGTGGCCAAAGGYGGTTTGAAACCAAACTACCTTTCGGCCCGCAATTCTCCTCGAGCCACCATGTGTCCTTTCTTCAAAACCGTGGTTTGGATTGTGGCCCGCCCTCAAATTTTTAAAGTTCGTGCATCTTTGTTCCCCACAATGCTACGGGATCGTCGATCTCGCGATCTTGACGGTGCCTCTGAACTGATGGCTCAGATCTATCCCTTTCAAAGTTGCGGATCAGATCTGTCCTCTCGCAAATCAACGGTTGTGATTTGTTTCAAAATTTCGGACTTCGAAATTCTCAAGTCTCAAAATTTCCTTTCTTTCGTACGTCAATCTTCTGGAGTCGATGATTTGCGGACACCTGTCCTTCTCAATCAACAGCTATGCCTTTGCTTTGGGGGTTTGACCTTTCAACTAGATCAAAGGTCCTACGACCCCTTTCCTCGATTAACGGTTGATATTTTCTTCGAGTCTCCAGACTTCTAAGATCTCAAATCTGGGCTTCTATGACTAGGGTGGTGTCGCGACGAGTTTCGTCTAATCATATGAGATACAATAGACATTCTTCTTCAGCAGAAGTGTTTGGTAGGAGTTCGACGACTAGTTTTAGAGAGGGTATCTCACATTCAATCGGCAGGATGGCTTTTAGACCATAGACTAACCGGAATGGTGTAAACCCGGTAACAGACTTAACGGATGTCCGGTAAGCCCACAATGCTGAAAACAACATCGTGTGCCAACTCGTTTTGTGAATCCATATCATTCATCGAAGCATGGTAATTAGGACTTTGTTAATTGCTTCGACTTGGCCGTTGGCTTGTGGGTAATAGGGTGTTGAGTTTTCATGGCGAAGACCCAACTTTTCAGTGAGTTCATACATCATGAATTTTCTAAAGTGGCTACCGTGATCGGTGATGATAGCCTGAGGAACACCAAAACGAGCTATGATGTGATTGAATATGAATAATGCTGCGGTATTTCCGGTGTTGTCAAATGTCAGCATCGCCTAGGCCCATTTCGTAAAATAGTCTACGACTACAATAATGTATCCATGCCCCTCGGCCGAGTGAGGGTGACATGTCATGAAATCAATACCCCATTTCACAAAAGGACCGACAGAGACCACAGGGTGAAGAGGAGCAGGATGTGATCGTATTATATGGTTGTAGGTCTAGCAAGCGTGGCATTTTTGGATGACAATTATACAATCATTAAATAAAGAAGGTGAAAAATACCCAGCTCGTAAGATCTTCTGGGCAATAGCATACCTAGACATATGACCACCACAAGCTCCAGAATGGCAGTCATTTAGGGCTTTCTCGGCTTCTTCAAACGTGAGGCAGTGTCGAAAACCTGAGTCAATCCCACGA
>JASDQU010680387.1:88428-104619 GCA_032191745.1 Picea mariana
GTGCCTTAGCATGGTAATCCTATTTTATGATTAATTACAAGCTGGGGGAAACATGGATGTTACACATGTGGCCTTCGATAGGCCCTCCTATCCCATTGGGAGAATGATGTGACCACATGTGTGGCCATTTATGTATTATTTTTTCATTTTTGACATTTGTAAAGGAAAATTGGAGGGGTCAGCCCCACTAAGAGATATGTCTTTTCACATTTGGTGACTTTTGGAAAGCTAGGTTTTTCTTATAAATAAGGCTAGAACTCCTCTCATTTTTTGTCATCACTTCCTCAGTCATTTGAGGTGGGGTAACTCTAGAAAAGTTCATTATTTTCTCTCTCTTGTCTCTTGGATCTTATGCACTATATTTGGAGGAGGATCTTTGTGGATGTTCTTTGCTTTCTTGAATGATGTATTGTTGCAACTAGGGTTTTTTCTAGCCTAGCAAGTTGGAGAAGTAAGTATATGTTGATGTTTTAATGTGTTGATTACTATCTTGTTGCATGTTACTTTGTCTTGTTGAAACCCTAGGAAGGAGACAAAGTATTTTTCTCCTTCACAAGTTTTGTGGTCCAAGTTTGTGAAATCATTATTTGCTAGGGTTAAGAAAAGGAAAATGACACCTAGGGCCAAAGAGTGTTTGCACCCTAGGAACCATTTTCTTCAAAGTCTATTCCTAAGTCCCAAGAGGGTTTGCACCTTAGGGTTTAGACCTCACTCTTCTTATTCACCTAGTTCAATCTCCAAGGTTGTACATGCTTGACTCCATAATCCCTAGAAGAAAACGACACTAATATAGAGTTATTCTTGTGGTGAAGTAGCATTTGAAGTTAATATTTTCTCTCTCTCAATATTCCTACTAACTTCCCTACCCATAACATTAGCAAACAAATGTTATTTATTGTTGTTGTTACAAAATTTTGGTACAACGACTGATTTTACATTAAATTGTTGCATACACTTGGAAAAGTGGCTTAAGATACTCAGAAATTTCATCTAGCAATTGGATAATATTGCACATGTTAAAAGGTTGTTTTTCATGCGAAATTGCTATATATTTTTTGTATTGTTTCTTGTTGTTGTCGCAAAACATTAATTGTTGTTGCACACTAGTTTTACTACTGAAATTTGCAACAACCATTGCATTTATTGATCATCTAGTGTCTAAGAGATCATTTTGTGCTTTATAACTTGGTAATTGTCTATATTATGTTGCAAATTGTTTGTTGTCTCATACATGTGAAACAATTACCTTGTTACCTTCATTTCTTCCCCTAGACCTAGACCTAACCTTCATGTCACCAAGATAGGGGTTTGTAGGCTCGACTAATCTTGTTATTTGATCCCTTGAGGTCACCAGGGAAGCCTCCCTTGTGGTGGGCCTCCTTCCATCACTAAAATGAGGGAAGTCTCTACTTAGGTGACAATGGTGGACATGTCCAATTGTTACAAAAGATTGGGATCTTGTTGAGGGTTTTGTACAATCACAAATCTTGTGATAATAACTATAACATGCATCAGAATAATGAACAATGGTGTCCCGAGTTTTAATTGTGTCTTCAATTGTGCAAATAAAAGTATCAAACTTTAAGCGTGGTTATCCATGTGAGTTCAAAGCCTTAATACTTTAAGCAAACACAATATAACCAATATTCCATTGAATTCAAACCTTAGAAGTGTTGTGAATGAATAAGTCGTTTTAATTAATTGCTAAAGAATTCCATCATTAGAAGCCTCAATCCATTACATATGAACATTGAAATCGTAAAAATGCACAAATGTTGGTAGGATATGATAATTTTTACCAAATCGTTATAACCTTCATCAACAAATTAATTGAAAAGCAAGCTAAAATGACCATTGCCAATTGTTTTTCAACATAGAGTAAATGACATAAACTAAATCAAGATGTGTGAATGTGTGAATTAAGCATATTAGTGTTTATTGCAAAGACAGGTTAGATCTAGACCAAACTTTCTGTCAATCTTCTCTTCATGAATTAGATGACGAATTCTTGATCTAGAAAGAAATTCATATTCACACCAAATACATTGGACATCTATGACATGCAAACCAATTCTATGGTTGCTACCTGTGAGGTAAATCATCAATCTAGATTGTATACATTTTTTGAATTTATTGAACTAGATTCTACTTTACTACTTACCCATGCTGATGAAAGTAGTAGGATATGGCACGAAAGGTTTGGGCATTTGAATTTCATATATATGTGACATATTAGCAAACAAATATTGGTTGATGGTCTACCAGACATCCATTTATCCAAAGGAATCTGTGAGGGATGTGTTCTTGGAAAACACCCTCAAGAGAAATTTGACAAAGGAAAGACTCGAAGAGCTTCCTCTCCTTTAGATATGATCCATAGTGACCTCATGGGTCCTTTTCCGCATCCATAAATCAACAAAGGGAGGTTTGTTCTCATTTTTGTTGATGATTTCTCACGTTTCACATGGATTTACTTTCTCAGGAAAAAAATTGTGGTCTTTCAACACCTCAAAGATTTTAAAGCCCTGGTTGAGACATAGTCCGGAAAGAAAATAAAAGTCCTCTAAACTGATAATGGGGGAGATTATGTCAATCATGAGGTCTATAATATTTGTCATGAGGTAGGGATTCAGTTGCAACACACAGTTCCCTATACTCCATAGCAAAATTAAGTTGTTGAGTGGAAAAACAAATCTCTAAAAGAGATGGCATCTTGCATGCTACATGTAAAGTCGCTACCATAGAGATTATGGGCCGAAGCACTTAATTGTGCAACCTACATCCAAAAAAAATCTCCCCATATATTTGTCAAGGATAAGACCCCCTACGAGTCTTGGAGCAACCTAATACCGGAAGTGACCCACTTTCATATTTTTGGTTCACGTGCATGGGATCAGATTCCCTCTGAAAAGAGGAAGGAACTTGATCCACAGAGCACTGAGTGTATTTTTGTTAGATACCCTAAAGGTGTGAAGGGATACATACTTATTTATCTTTCCTCAGACTGACTCATCATTGAGCGAAGTGTCCAATTCGAGGAAAGTGTCTCGCATGTACCTCAACAGCCGCATGCATACACCTTCATTCTTCTACATGTCCGAGATGATGAACATGCACATTTCGACACTTGTTCAAACAAGATTTCTGATTCAAAGGATTTAGATACAGAGTTAGTATAGTCAGATGCAGACTCAGAGCATCTATATGCAGATGCAGAGCCAGAGCAGAGGCCCAAGTGGGCACAAACCTCTCTTTAGGTTGCAGGGGATCTTGTTGGTGATCCAGCTGATACTAGGAGGACTCAATCTGATTTCGAGGAGCCTCCTATTGCACTCACTGCCACTAAACCATTTCCCTCCAAGCATCTTTTCTTGGTTCAGTCTTCAGATCCATAGTCTTATGAAGAGGTTGTTGGAAATCCCTTTTGGGAATCCACCATGCAGGAGGAGTACAACTCCCTCCTTGAGAACTAGACTTGGGATCTGGTTCCCCTTCCTTCTGGAAGGAAAATTGTTAGATGTAGATGGGTCTACAGGACCAAGAACATAGCGAATGGACATATTAGCATATACAAAGCCATGTGTGTTGCCAAAGGCTTTCAGCAGGTGCATGGCATTGACTATGATGAGACCTTCGCTCAAGTAGCAAAGATGGATTCCATATGTTTGGCACTTGCCATTGTGGTGACCAAGGGATGAGAAGTCCACCAGATGGACATGAATGATGCATTTCTTCACGGTGATCTATCTGAGGATATCTATATGGAGCAACCTGAGGGATTTATGCAGGATTCCTCTTTGGTCTGTCGATTGAAGAAATCTCTTTATGGCCTCAAGCAGGCTCCGAGGGCATGGTATGCCAAGATGGACTCCTACCTGCTGTCACATAAATTTGTATGTTGTAAATCAGACCTGAATGTCTACATGCTTAGGACGACTGATTCAATTCTACTCTTAGTTATGTTTGTTGATGATTTATTGATCACCGGTTGCTTGAATTCAATGATTGTTGCAGTCAAGAGGATTATACATGACATTTTTTTTATGACAGACATGGGTCTGCTACACTTCTTCCTTGGACTCAAGACCAGTCAAGATGCATCAAGCATTAAACTGTCTCAGGCCAAGTATGCACTAGATCTCCTTGAGAGATTTCACATGACAGACTACAAGTTTGCTTCGACTCCTTTCCTATCAGGAGTCAAACTTGAGGATGGCAGGGACACTCCACTAGTTGAAAGCACACTATACAAACAACTAGTGGGGAGCTTGTTGTATCTCACACACTCCAGAACAGACCTCTCTTATGCAGTTGGCGCATTTTCCAGGTCCATGCAAGAGCTGCATGGTCCAATGTCAATCCATCTATTGACATTGGAGAATGTCAGTAGATGGATTGAAAGAAGGAGTCTAGGGTTTCATGCATAAACCCGAGTTGCCCCAAAACCATAGACTTGAGCTGAGAATTAGATCATGATATTCCTTAATGTCAAACTCAATAATGAAGAATAATTTAGCACAAGGATGAATGAAATCTTATTGTTGCATAATAGGAATCTAGCTAGTCGAGATCAGCTAACTTTTGCAAAAAACCATTGAAACGACAAACCAAACTCACAGATATATAATATTATTCCTCTTCCTCAACATCTTGACCCATGAGAATGATAAGGGGAGGGGCTTCCTGAACTAGTAGAGACAAATAAGAAGGAGCAAAGCTTCTTTAAACAACCTCACGAAAAGATGCCCTAGACTTAGAAGCAGAAACAGGCCTAGACACCGAGAGGGAGGGAAAATCCCTGCTACCTAGGGCACCCGTAGAGAGAGACACAATTGCAACCATTGAAGGTGAAGAAGATGGGCTGAAAGCCATCTCTCATAGAGGTCGCAGGCAGCCAGGGTTAAACCCTAGCCACCATGCACCAAAAGGGCGACACCATCGCGACCATTCGATCGCTCTCTATATTTTTACTAAGTCTTACTCCATATTGAACATTTAGTTTATTTTTCTTGTTTTTACTAAATTCTATGCTGAATAACCTCACTCCTCTCTATATCATTACCCCATACTTAGTCATTTTCGTAATTCTCAGCACCCTATACATTATCATCTTTTGAAAAAGGTCATTCATTACCTGTACATTTAGTTATATTAAGTTTCACTATTCATTATATATTTTCAAAGTGATTAGGTAAAGACTACATTGCCATGCAACCCTTGTTTTATAAGCATTTTAATAGTGACATTGAGTTTTCATTTTATTTTGTAAGTATGTGAAGAATTAATTTAAATAAATACTAATAAAATATTTTATCTTTTTATAATATTTTTTTCATTTTATTAAAAATTTAAATCATATTTTGTATTTCATTTAAATTTTAAATTCAAATATTACATTTCATTCTTTTTTTATTATATTTTTGTTTGTAATAAATATCTTGTTTTAGATCTAGGGGAATTGGTAACTCTTCGATATTATTTGCATGAGGTCCAGGTTTAAATCTGGCTTGCTGCCACTATGAACCCTAAGTTAGTGCCAACAACTCACAAGTCAATGTCTAGCAGGAAGCTTATGACTTAGTAGAGACTGAGACATACAAAGACACACCCGCAAGAAAGGTCCCATTTAGGGGGGCACCTATCCTTCTAACCTTATCACAATGAACCAACATATCACATCAAATGCTATAAATAAAAAAATATAACTTTTTAAAAATAAGTGACCTAAAATTTGAACACACATCCTTATAAAATTATACACATGTGTGCTTTCTTATAATATATGTAAAAATATGATGTTGAAATGCTTTTCTTTTCATCTCCATAAATATGAATTGCAAAATTTGTTAGAAAAAGGAATCTAAATCAACAATTGTCCCTAAGAAAATACCATATTTTTATTTAAAATCTTATAAAACATTAATATGAAACTGTAATCATAATTAGTGAAAGGTCTAGAATGGGCAACCTTGTAATCCACTAAAAAAAACTTTTTTTTAGAAAAAAAAAATATATATATATATATATATATATATAATTCTTCTCCAAATTTTAGATAAATAACCATAATGATACAAAATATAGCACAATAAGACTTTTCTTTTAAATTGGAATGGACGCCATAATTTCATTTGAAATTGAAATTCAAACATTAAAACTTATTTATACCTTTAATTATAATTAATTAATGTTTGTATGTAAATTTTGATATAACTTAGTTAATATATAGTCTTTTTTCGTTAGTTTTAATGATAATCTCAACTTTAATATTATTAGTCTTTGCCAAAGCATGGAATATAGCGATCAAATTTTGGTCAAATTGATTTTACTGTTTAGTTTCAATAAAAAAAAATTATAATGTTTGCAAATGTTTTATAATATTTACTTATTAAATTTAATAATTTGAAAAATATAAATAGAATTTTTAATATTAAAAATTCTATTTTATGTTGTAAATGATGAAAGATAATTTATCCCTCCTTGGATGTGAAATGTGAAATGGTCAGAAAAAAAATTAAAAAACGAAAAAAAAAAAAAAAAATTGAAAATTTGTCATATGTTCTTAATAGTGGTGCACTGTCCTATACTTAATGATCTGTCCTACACTTAATGATCTGTCCTACACTTATTTAATACCATATCTTCTGTTTGCTATATTAAATTTATTTTCTTTTTTTCCAGGGAAAAAATTCGCTCAATTATATTAAAATCATATAATTTTTTTACAGCATCAAAACTTCTCCACAAAAGTGTATCAATAAAGATAGACAAAAAACAGTTCATAAGTTTTCATAAAAAAAACTTTCAAACCTTCTCATAAGAGTTTTCAGAAAACTCCAAAGAAAGAGAAACAGATAATAAACTACTTCAGGAGATAAGAACTAGACTTCATCATACCAAAAAGTACAAAATAGGAGAAAAATTTCACAGAAAACTCAAAAGAAGAGACTGAGATGGCTAGAAAAATTTATTTGCTTTACCAAAAGAGCTTGTCCATAATGCAATCACAATTAAAATGAAGAGGATCGCACAACGGAGGTATGTTTTGTATTTAAGGATTATAATAACAAATATCACAGTTACATGATTTACGAATCCACAATTATTTTATCTGAAGGTTTAACAAGAAGTTGAAGATCAGGTTTAACGATAAGAAGGTGTGAGGGAGAATTGATTATCATTAATGAATCTAGTTGCTTTACCAAAGTTTTAATAAATATAAGAAAAGATGATTGCACGACATAAGAACTTGAGAATGTAGGGTTTTAAATTGAATTAGATGTGCCAAGTAAACTATGATCTTCGTGTACCTAATGCCAAAGTGGACATTTAATGTCAAAATACTATATAAACAACTCATCAATTATAAGCATCGTGGTTCGATACACAAGTTTTGAAGGCCATTAAATTAGTGAGAGCGATTCTTGCTATCTAGGGTGATTATGGATATAGAGGTATGAAAGGGCTGTGAACCTTTTCAACACATGTAAAAACAAACTAAAATAAATCAATGTGATATGTTCCTCCCATAAGATCTTTAGTTAATATGTATTTAGTAGGTCATAAATTAGTAAGAGTTTTTGTAAGAGTTGTCTGGTCTTTTATTTAGTGATTTAGATTCTAGCAAGAATGTAGATGTTGTGTGAGCAGTTGAAAACAATGTTGAACTTGTTGGCATTGGCAAGGAAGAGGCTATTGGTTTGATTGATGAGGGAGGGACTATTCAAGGTACGGATTTGAATTTCGAATTATCTTTATTATAGATTTTTTGGGGGATATCAATTTGTTGGAGTTTTATCTTTCTTGAGTTTGGATAAATTCATAAAATAGAAATGAAGCATTTTCATTTGAGTTAGAAATAAGACACGACTTAATAGAACTAGAGCACTGGGTCAAGCTAAGTAAACAACCAAAATTTTTCATAGGAATGGAGTTATATTACATGCATAACAATGTCTAAAATGTGAGAATATTTCTCAAAGCAGTTTCAAACTAAAACTCAAACTATTTTGATTAAATTCTACACCTTCTACAGAGAATCTGAAACTACTTACTCATATGGGAGGTTTGCCTTTCATTATTACTCTTTATTCGATATTGTGGCGTTCCTTATTACTCTTTCTTCAATATCATGACTGGTGAGAAACATGTTTGTTAGAATCAATTCCTTCGAGTAGTCGACCTTGAGTATAGGGTGGAGAAAAAATTGGAGAAGAGGAGGTGGAACAATGGACCTGAGCGAAGGGACTTTGATGATTCTGGTCTGTTGGTGGATTGTATCATCCATTCAAGGTGATGGCGACAAGTGAGACTTGGAAAAGTCATAGTGTAGTAGGGATTGGGAGCTGCGAGGAGGGATGTGATTCGTGAAGGAATGGAAATGGGTAATGTGGAACTTAATGATATGAACATGGGTGGCATACGGTTGGACCTGTCCCTATTGAAGAGAATCCTTATCCCCTATCCTGAGCCTCATCTTCTCTGGTGACAAAGAATATGGATCTGAGATCGTAAACTTGAAATTTTTAAGAATTTTTAGCAGTCATTGTAAGGCTTGAAAGAAACCCTCATTGGCAGGAGGAAGAGCCAACTTTCTTCACCCTGCTATATGGAGAAACGTTACAAAGATACTTGAAACCAAAAAGATCTCACCATCAAAGCTTCCACATCAATACTATGAACAACACATGGAGTGTGTGCATGTGGATTGAGAGCTTTATAGGGCAGTGTAGGTGAGAGTTAGTGCATAGCATGTGTGTTATAATTCATGAAAATGAGACACATAATTTAAAGCATGTCGGACACGTAATATCCAAATTACTACTAAGTTATTTCTATGTGTTACGAAATTTGGTTTTAACTTGTGTAGATGCAAAGAAGTTAATTATGGTTGATATTCAATAGTTATTTTTTGTGATTTAATAGAATGGATTTCTCAGCAAACAATAAATATATATACAAACATAATTGTGTGAAGGGTATCAATGAGTAAGTTGCTTCGGATCATGTGTCAACATGGCTATTGTATTGAATTTGTTTTTATTATAGTAAATGATGTGATCATAATAATATGATATGTTTGCTTACAGACAATGTCTCTAATTTTCTATTTTGGTTTTTTATGAATCAGAAGTCTAATAGAATAACTTTGACAAAAACCCTTGTTATAACAGAATAAACACCCAAAGCCAAGCCTTTGTTTCTATTTTCTATTTGAATTTATAAGCCAAATTGGTTTTAAGGAAGGTAAGATCGAGTCCGTGACAGTAACTTTATGCCCATGTTTTAATGGTTACAACTTTATCTAATTATAAATGAATTATTTTAAGAGTATGCTCTTTTTTCTTATAGGTGTATGTATTTTATGTTAGATTTTGATAGGTATTCATGGACGTTGTAGATTAGGTTTCATACAGGTTTCCTTTCTTTCATGAATTTATGTACAGTTCTCCAATAGATCATTAATCTAGTTCATTACATATAGTTTTCCAATAGAGTAACATAATTTCAGAGTATATTTTTTTTCTTCTAGCTATATGTATATTCTGTTAGATTTTTATAGGTATTCATGGACATTGTAGACTAGGTTTCACTAAGGTTTTCTTTCTTTTCTTTCGTGAATATACATGCAGTTCTTCAATAAATCTAAGACTGTGTTTGGTTGGTGTGCATATTACGATGAGATGGCATGGAGGAGAAGATGAAATGAACAATTATTTTATGTGGAGTTTGGGTATATATGAAGCAGTTGTATGGGTCTCCGCCTTATTAAAAGGGCATGTACACATGATGTTGTAAATAAGTTTTCAGTGGGGTTCTCCAATAGATCAATGAATTTAGTTAAGTACTAGAATTGTTTTAAGGTGGTGCTTGGTTGGTGTTGTGATCTGAAGATGTGGAGAAAAATAAGAGTTATTACATGTAGAGTTTGGGTATGTATATCATGTTGTACATATCTTCGCCTTACACTTTCTACCATTTTGTTAATTAAAAAAAATAGGTTTTATGGTTAATTTAGTTAGTGTGTTTCACATTATTGTTTATTAAAGATTTGTTGGTTTTATTTATTGACGTGATAAATACATACTGTATTTTACTATTCCACTCTTATCCATAATAATTCCCATTCAATCATATAATCCCATCATAACATAACATTTTTCTGAAGAGTGAATGATGCTAATATGATTTAATAAGTGTACTAAACATTCTCTATCTTGCTCTACAATACACTGATTAATATATTAATATCTTCTTTACTGCATATTGAATGTCACAATTACCATGGTCAACAACGCTATCAGAGCATTGGAGGTCATCGGATTAAGCCAAGAGTAGACAATAACACCAGCTTGCAAAAATATAATCCTAAATTATGATGATATCTATAAAAACATTACATGGAAAAAATGTGAAAGATGAAAAAAATGAAACTAGAAATTACTGGAACTAAAAAGCCAAGTGTTTTTACAATCTTGGTGATATAGATTTATATATTGATATTTAATGTAGGAGAGATTTATTAGTTTTAAAATTTATATATTGATGTGTAATATTTAACTTGAAAAAACAAACCACATAATCATTTTAAACTAGATTTTGTTTGGTAGATATTTAAAATTCATTTAAATTTTAAATTTATAAAAAATATAATTTTTTTTTTTTTAATTTTGATTTATTTCAAATATAAAAACTTAAAAGTTCATTAAAAAAAATAATGTTAAAATAAATTTAAAATCATTTTTTAAAATATTTAAATTTAAAATTTTACATAATCAATCTATATATATTCGTTGTTTAAAAAGTAAATACATATCCACTTAGCTTATAAAATGCACTTCTCTACATAAATATGCCTATGATGCAGAATGAAAGTCATGATACTCCAACTTCAAAAAATCTAAATCTCATCTTCATCATCCATCCTCCAAGTGTTCAAATTCAACATGATCATCATCGATTATTGCATGCTGGAAATGACACGCTAAGGTATGGTGTTTAGATACTTAGTTTTTTTTTTTTATGTTCGGTATGTTTAAAAATATATGGCACAAATAAAATCATTCAGGTACCTATAAGTATGTTGGTTGAAAGTTATTGGAATAACTTATTTTTGCATTCAATGTTTGGTTGAAAGTTATTGGAATAACTTATTTTTGCATTCAATGTTTGGCACGAAACTAAGGGTTTGAAGAAAATATTGGTCATAATGTCATATGAAAAAGCCACATAGGATTCAAATTACATATTTATGATAAAGTGTTATAAAATCAACTCATGGCAGAATCCCCTTAACAGACTAGTTCATTTAGCCTCAACTTCAAATTTTATAAGTTCATCCATTCTCCACTAAATACATATTTATGATACATAAGTATATATTTATGATACAAATTTGCTTTATATAATTCATGGCAAAATCCCCTTAAAGACTAGTTCATTTATCCTCAACTACTCTTCAAATTCTATAAGCCCATCCATTCTCCACTAAATACATATTTATGATACATAAGTATATATTTATGATACAAAAGTGCTATAGAAATCATAACTCATGGCAGAATCCCCTTAAAGACAGTTCATTTAGCCTCAACTACTCCTCAAATTCTATAAGCCCATCCATTCTCCACTTTCTACTTTCTACTATATAAAGACTACTCTCCAGGTTTGTCTGTATAAGCATGTGTGCCTTGTTCACACATTCTATCTATCTTTGACATCGTGTGATGCATCTTGTAGCTTCATAATGCACTCGTGTGTAGATTGTATGATTACCCCATCTACACTAGCGTTGTAAATATAGTTTCTCTCCTCATTATAAATTATCATTAACATGTATTTATATTTTTTCTTTATATTATTAAAAATTTAAAAATTCAATCGGTTTTTATTTAATGTGATATTTGTAAAGTGAAATATACTTTTATTTAAAAATTCAATAGGTTTTTATTTAATGCGATATTTGTAAAGTGAAATATGCTTTGTGTAATTTTATGTAGAATTTAAGAATCATTCCAATATTCATTTTGGAATATTGAAATGTAGATTTTTTAATTTGTGTAATTTTATGTAGAATTTAAGAATCATTCCAATATTCATTTTGGAATATTGAAATGTAGATTTTTTAATTTAAAATCTTATAATTATGTAAAGTTATAAAAATTTGTTTAAACTATTTTATTTAAAAAATTATAAATATATAAAGTTTAAAGTTTAAGATAAAAAATATGCTACTTCAATATTCAATGCCTAGGAATTTTAATAAAATAAAATAATGAAGTGAGAGATTTTTTATTAAAATTCTTACCAATTAAACATTGGACGATGCTTCGAATGGATGAAATCGCTCTAGCTTTTGTCTGCATCGGCTAGGGTTTAACCCTAGCTGCTTGTGACCTGCATGTCGACCATGGAGGTGGACTCCTCTGTTGTTGTTGGTGCCCTGGTTCGTGGGGTCGTTCCTTTCATATATGTGCTCAAGACGGGGTCTGTTCTGTAGTCTCATGCTTCTTTTCGAGATGTTGTTCAGATATTTTTGCTCCCTCGTTTTCATCTTTTTTGGTTTAGGAAGCCCCATCCCTTTTCATTTCCATGGGGCAAGATGTTGAAGAAGAAGAGGAATATTACAGATCTGTGAGTTTGGTCTATCGCTTCAATGGTTTTTGGCCAAAGTTAGTTGATATTAATAATTGGATCTATGCTACATGGATCTCTATCATGCAACAACAAGCTTTCATTCATCCTTGTGCAAAAGGTTTTTTCATAGTCTATTTTGAAATTAAGAAAGATCGTGATTTGATCTTCAACTCAGCCCTATGGTTTTGGAGAAACTAAGGTTTGTTCTTGAAACCCTGGTCTCCTTATTTCAATCCAGCTACTGAAATTCTCTCCTCAACCCCATTTTGGGTGAGAGTCCCTAATTTTCCTCTACATTTTTGGGGTTTTCCCTCTCTCGAAGCCATTGGCTTGGGATTAGGAAAGTTCCACTTCGCAAGCCTTGAAACTACGAGGCATATCACCTCTACTTATGCTCGTATTTGTGTGGAAATGGACTTTAGTAAAGGATTCCCAGCTAAAGTTATTCTTACTAGTAAAAATTACTCTTGGCCTCAGAAACTTGACTATGAGAGAGTCTCCTTGCACTGGAGATCTTGTTTTGAAACAAGTCATCTTGCTTCCCATTGTCCCAAAGGGTCCAAAAAGATAAAAAATCACTGGAAATCCACTTGGTGGGTTGTATCTAATGAAAACCACCAAGTAATTTCAAAATCCTGCAAAGAGCCTCCACAAGACATTGAAAATCCTCCTCATTCAAATCCTCCTGTTCAAGACACTTTGTTATCTCAAGACTTGTGCCAGAAACCCACTAAGAAGCCAGAAAAATAGACATTTGCCCTTCATGACTCAAATAAGTACCCTTCGGCACAAAGGGGCTCCCGCTCTTCTGGTATTCGACTATTTGTGACTCTGGGACTTTGGGCTACTCGAACTATGAAGTATTTCAATCCCTCCGGAGTTTTACCTACCAAATAAGTCATAGAATGGCAGTGATCACTTGCTGTCAGTTAACACCTTTGTTTACACTACTCTTCCACTATGCTTGATCAACGGTCAAGAACGCTCCCGAAGTAGATCAACAGTTAGTGTTACTTCTTGTATCACGCTTTCTTTATCCTTCCACTGTACTTGATCGGATGGTCAAGAAATATTTTGTAGGATATTATATCAATGACCAAATGTCAACTCGTGACTTTGGCCTTCGACACTTTGGGTGGTTGCTGGTAGGAGAAACTGGATATCCTCGAAGGATATACTCTCGAGTGACATAGCTTGCTAATGTCACTGTTGATATGGCACTAGTCGAGTGGTTGCCACGTGTCACTTAGATTCGTGACTTACGCATGCCTAAAATGCCAACTAGACCTTGACACTTGTCATCATCTGATTGCACCACATGTCCTTGCCAATGTGGGCTATGATGACGTGGGATCTTACTGTGTGTGCCACGTGTCTTACTTCATGACTTCAGAACTCTGGCCTTCAGGTAAACTTACATGTTCTAAACCCTTTTCTGTCGAAGTGGTTAGAGTCGAAGTTGACCATCTCCTTGTGATCTGACGATTCTCATGTTTTACTCTAGATCAACGGTTGGCGTGACTTCAGAGCTTCAGCCTTCAAGTAATTTTACCTGTCCTTGGATTATTTTCGCTGGAGTGTTCAGTGCTAGATTTGACTACTGCTACACAAATTTGATCTAATGACTATCATATTTTACTCTAGATCAACATTTGTCGTGACTTTGGGGCTTCGACCTTTGGGTACACTTACCCGTTCTAGTCTCTTTTTCTTCGGAGTGGTCAGCACCGGAGTTGACTAGTTTCATCCTTGGCACGCTCTGAATAGATCAATAGTTGACAGGATTTCCCTTCTCTTCCTTTGATCCGGTGGTTGACAAAAGTTCATGACTTCGGGATTTTGGGGCTTCAGAGGTCTAGGTAATTGTTGCTCCAATTTTCACCATAGTTGGTTAGCACCGAAGTGGTCAACATGGAAGTTCTTACACTATCCTTCCTCTTGGATTCATCCAACGACTATGATAAGTTCTATATCAATGGTCCAGATTCATTTTGGCCTTCAGGACTTCGAGTTATTATTTTTTTTCCACTGCCCAATTCTCCTGGAGTGAGATTCCCCGAAGAATAAACCTCGAGTAACTTTATTTCATCTAATGGTCCTTCTTTAACCTGAAAAGCTTAACATGATCCAACGGTTGTCATGAATTTGGCTATTTAGGGTCTCAAGCCTTTAGCCTTTCTTATGCTATACTTCCACTTTACTCGATCCAATGGTCGGGATATTTCCCGAAGTGTTCCTTAGATCAGACAACTAGTGTTTCTTCTTGAATTCGGGCTCCGAGAATTCTGGTTCAATTCGAAATCCTTTTCACCGAAGTGGTCAGCACTGAGGTTGACCATTTCTACTCATCTTTAATCCAATGGCTGAGATATTTCATGATGCTATATGATGATTTTCCTTTAATCAGGGACTTTGTGCCTTGTCTCCAATGTCTTGAAACTTATGTTATACTTCAACTTGTCTTTGATTAGTGGTTCTAACTAATCTCATGATTGCGATTAATCCTGAAAACTATCTCAACAAACAAGAATCTTCCTTGAATCTTTTGGATTTTTCCTGTGGGGATTTCGATCCCGATATCATTTCTGTAATGCACTCTCCCTTCTGAGCTTAGATTAATGTCCTTCCTTCTAAGCTTGAATCTCATACTGTTTGACATTTTCATTCTCTGCTAATAGTTTGACATAATTTTTGCATATACTATTTGACATAAACTTTGCATAATGTCATATTGTTGACATCAATGACAATAGCAAGCTACTGAGTCCAACATTCTCCCCCTTTGGCATTGATGGAAACACAGTAAAACCCATTTTTCAATCTTTAACTAGATTTCACTTATCATTCTCCCCCTTTGATAACAATGACAAAAAGGGATGTTTCCTTTCTCCCTTTATGATGATACTCCCCATGTCTATGTTTCTACACCTAATCTTGGAAAGAAGAATAACTCCCCATGTCTTCTCTACAAGATGAACAATATGTTATGACTGCAATTTTTTTCTGCTTCAAATACTACTTCTCAACTAGAACATAGATCAATTGTTTCAAGAATAATATGCTCTTCCTATCACGATCCTTGAACATATGTATTGGCCATGTGCCATGACAGATCTGTCTCAAAAACCATAATTTTGATGAGAGAATACATAATCGACACTAATCCTGGGTAGATGAAGACCTGCAACAAACCATGTCAGAACCTGCATAGATTTATACCACCAAACCATGATGTTTTCAATGATCCTAGTTATTTATTCATTTTTTTGTGCTTCAATACTCATAGGAGTATCAACATGAACAATTTTAAGTCTTCCCTAATTTCTCCTTCCTTTCTTTTTTCTAATTTTTGAGAAGGAGTTTCAATGGATCATTAAAATAGCATTGGAAAAATTTTGAGATCATCATCACTCAATTCTTCTGGTTGGTCTACTATTGAAGATTCATCATCATCATCACTATTTTGTGTAAAAAAAACTTCTTCATCTTCTTCTTTAGATTTTCCTTTTTCTATTTCTCTCTTATTGGGTAGTGGACTATTGATTTGCAGGACAT
>JASDQU010680388.1:35459-50634 GCA_032191745.1 Picea mariana
GGTTAATGGTCCGACAACCGCTCGATGGGATTTAAAATTGTTTGCTTTCTCTCTTTTGTTCTTTTATTGTTTTATGTTTAATTTCTATCTACTGCAGAAAATAAATAAGTGAAATGGTTTGGGAAAGAGTGTGTTAAGGATAACCTATGGAAATAATCAATGAAAGTAACCAACAACTTTGAGATCTCTAAGAAATACTTCTACTAAGAAGCCTTACTACATGATCACCTTCAGGAAACATAAAATGCATAAAGAAGAAACTCTTTGTTCCCAAGAGATAACTCCTCGAAACAATGGTCAGAAATAACTTTGCAGCTGTAATTTGTTCATCTAAGAAAAAATTCTACATAAAGATATAGCTACAAGATACTCCCAGGAAAAGACACAACAATTTTCCATCTACACCATCCTTGATTGTAGAAATAATTCTACAATGATTAATGTATTAGATAACAAAACTAGGATTATAAAAAGAAATTGAGAAACTAATTAATAAAGAAACATTGAAGATAACACCTAATGATTCATACAATCACACAAGATAAATTAGCATAATTAAATTTTTAGTAGATTCCTGTGACATTAATCCATGAAAAATGAAATAATATGCATAAATTCAGCAAACCAAAATGTCTTGACTCCATAGAGTTTTCGAATTAAGCCTGGAAATAGTCCTCTGCTTAGAATCCTCTTGAAATGCCTCCAGAGATCGAAAAATATCTCGAAATAATTCCAGGGATCAAATACCTTTACTAAGAGGTCGATCTCTTTATTTATAAGATAAAAACTAATTTAATTATGGAATAAAAATAAAATTGACTTTATTAAAAGTCATGCAATTTGCTCATGTAATTTTCATCTTCAGTGAACAAAGTCTCATCCTTGCATTTAGACACATCTCCAATTAACTTCCGACTTCAATTCATGCATGATCAACCTCATAAATCTTTCCTTGATTAAATAATTCAACCCATTGTTCTTTCTTTAACAACCTCATGCATGCATCTTTAATTTGAAATTTTATTTTATTATAGGCACAGTTAATTTCTGCTGAGTCGTTCTTCAATATTTAGTAATAATTCCATTCTAAAATTGAAATGTGGATGCACCCAATCACCAATTCTTCCAACTCTGTTCTCATGCTTGTGTTTGTTCGCTGATAGAAATCTACCAGTTTGCAACATGCAATATTGAAATTCTTCTCATCATGCTCTATGATTCCCTTTGCATATACCTAGATCATAACCAATGTATATTAGGAATAAAATATCTTCTCATAACAAATTTATCAGATAAAACAATTTATTGATCTTAAAATTAAATATTCAATTCACTTCCCTGAGCTTGATTTCCTTTGTTTCGAAAACTTGAAAAAAACCATGCAAAATCAATAAAAAATTATAAAATAAAAGTTGTATCTATTGATGATACCTTTCCAATGATATATGAAATTCTCAAAACGGGGGTCAAAATCAAAAGTTATCGCGAAAAAACCGTAATAATTCTACATGTCGTAGCTTTATTTCCAAAACCATAAACAAGAAACATAGAATCATGAAACAATTATAACTACAAAGTTGTAGAGATTAGTGATGCCTTTTCAATGGTATAATGAATGCCTAAAACGAAGTTCATGATCAAAATTTATCGCAAAATTATGAAAATAAGTTCTTCTTTCAACGATGACTTTTTAGAACTTTTTTTTGTGCTTGGTAAAAACATGGCATTTCTTAGCATAGTTTAGGAGGGAGGACCAATGGCCAAGATCAATTCTTGCCTATGATTAGATGGCTAAGATTACATTGTGGAAATTGTTTCATCGACATTGGCAGTCGGGATAATGAGTTTTGTGAGGGAATTATAAGGCTTGGTAATCTTGTCGATGCCCGATGAGTTCATCGACATTAGTGGATATCTGTGTCTCTCAACGTAAATGTGCAATTGAAAAACCCATAACACCATCACTGATAGAGACATTTGTACCATGATGACATGTCAGGTGACAGGGTAGCTGATGTAGTAGCTATCATGGCAATATGAAGTACGAAAGATGATGTGGAAACTAATGTGGATGACTAACATGGAAAAATGAAGCATAGCCTGTGATGTGGACATGACATGGAATGATGATGTCTCATTGTACGATTGATGACTTATAAATGATGTTTTGGACCCATACGATGACATGGAAATGTGACAGGTCATGATGACGCGAGAAAATGGAGTACAGATGGTGACATGGTAATGTACAATTGGCAACATGGAAGGCCAATGTGGTAGGTGATGTGGACCTTGTACGACCATCACAAATGAGGAATTCAATGGTCAAGATCGATCCTCTCTCATGATTGACATCTAGTATTCATTCTTCAGGTTCATGGTTCATCGACATTGACTGAAACAATTTGCTCTTATTAAGGACTCAATGAATTTCATCGATGCCCGATGGCTTCATCGAAGATTGACGAAATACATTTGTTGTTTTAAACTGACTCAAAATCGTGTCAACGCCGATGGATTCATTGACGCTTTCAAAATTCCCTCATCGGGATCATGAGTTTGGTAAATTACTATTCTTGTTCTTTCACCCAAACCCCCAATGAGTTCATCGACACTTTTTAGAGAATGTTGTGATTTTTCTCCCTTTTAAATTCTTTCTTTTGTTTTCCTTTCTTGATGCAAAACATGGGATTTTTTGAATTTTCTTGAGATTTTAAATGCAAAGAAAACAAAGGGGAAATGCATAAACTTAACAAAGGAAAAATACTTAACCTATGTAAATCCAAAAGAGAAAGGTATAGAATGGTTAAAAGAAAAGTGGTACCCAAAACTTGAAAATTTTAAGGGTGTGTTGAGGACTCAACATGACCATAACTTTTCATGTTGAGATTCATGTTTTATAAATTGAGGGGTTGAAACTTCATGCCACTTTTTTTATTCTTTTACCATTCTTGGACTTCCCTTGTAAGTTTGATCATTAACAAGATTTCTAGTTTCTGGTAGATATTAACATGCATTGTAATTCAAGAAAAAAATAAGCTTCATGAGTGAAGGGATATGGAAGAAAACATTCCATAAATCTACAAATTTAAACAAGCAAGTGATTGTAGGGGAATGGAACTTGACATACCTATGAATTATTGAGCTTCCCATTCTTTCATGTAGGAACAAGAGGTTTAATGGCGGAGTCTAGGGATAGAATTGTGTTTGTCAACCCTTGTATACATTTCACTGCATGATAACAATTATCATTTGAATTTTCATCATTTAATGTGGTTTATAATTAGATTCTATAAACTTTAGTAGATGGTGAGGGGATACATTTCATAGTTTTTGACATCTTATTTTCGTTATAATTTTTTAGGTCTATCATACATTGAACCATTTAATCTACTCTTGGTGCTCTATTGTTTTTTTCCACCTAAAAATAAGTGTCAACACACGATCAGTTGGATAAAAAATTTGAAATGCATAACACAATATACAATCGACCAAACTATAAACTATAGAGTATGAATTAATACTTATACTTACAAATTTATCTTTTTTGTTTTCAACCCACCTCGATCACAAGCATATTGAAGCTTCACAAGATTTTTTTGTTTTCTCCCATCTTGTACTCTTTGCCAAATAATCTTTAACACACATACTTTCTTTCAAATATTCCCACTATTTGGAAGTTAAAATGTTATCCCCTCCCCTTTCCATTAGATATTTATTTTCTGCATCCATGTATAAAATTATTCTTTCCACACTACATCATCATATGTGCTTCATGAAGCCACCATTCGTTCTCAGCAAAACAAAAAAAAATGTGCACCAAGAGAGATAATTCACCTATTAATTGGGTTTATCTTGAGTGGTTGGGAGGAATGATTGTTATCCTCCCCACCCAAATTCAATTCCTGCAAGTGAAATGTTGAGCTCAAAATGAATATATTGTTGTGATGGTTTTGAGCCTTGTTGTTGATCAACCTTGTGCCCTGAAGATTCTAGGGTTTACCTTGGGTACTGTTATCCACTAGTTTTCACAAGCTGGATTTCCTGAAGAGCCGCCAGAGAATGAGCAAGAAATGCTCATACATACAGATTTCAGTGATTCAGCAGGCCTTAAAAGGGCCCATTTTTTCCGCATTTCCACTATTGTAATAAGTGTCCTAAGTATGAGATATTGTAAAAGGCTATTGGCCACCCTTGATCTGGGAGTGGGAACATACTCCAGAGTGTTTTTTTCACTTGTTAATTTTTTTTTCTTCTTTCCTTAGTGAGCGATTAAATAATTCTAAGTTTTTTCACTCAGAAAAAGACTTGCTCCAAAGCCGAAGTATGTGTTGACAAGCAGGTCTTGACATGGAAAATCCAATGTCTAGTGTCAGAATGTATAGAAGCTCATACTAGAACATAGTGTCTGAGTCGTTTGGAAATTGCGGCTAGGTTTGATAGGTTTTTTTTTAAAGTCTTAGTGAATTAATTAAATTCCTAAAAATATGGAATTTTTTAATTCAAAGTCAATAAATGTAAAAAATGTGGCATCAAACTTTGTCATATGCCATGTTTACAGTCGTTTTCCAATCCGGAGTATGATTTAAACCCCTATTTCCCATCTTTCGAGACTAAAAGGTGATTATTATCACTAAAAAATTTAGTTTTACTCGAAAAATACAGAAAAGGGGTAATTAATTGAGTTTCCTAAATTTTAGGAAAACTGGAAAATGTGTTTTAAACATGTTTTTTGTGTGTTTTTAGTCAAATCAAGGCTAAAATTGAGTTAACTAATGAGAAGGTCGGCCTATCTAGATGACTTGGAGTTAGGGAGGAGTCTCCAACTCAACTCCCATCCTAATTGGCATTACCTAAACCCTAGCGCATGTCTCTCATGGCCCACGTCCCACTTAACTCACACCTCACGCCTAATCTCTTTCAGTTCACTCACTCACCACTCCCACTCACTCCTGGTTCACTCCCCTTCATCTACCTATGCTCCTACTTAACTACACACTACCTACCCTTCACTCCCACACATCTCCTTCTAATCTAAGTGCGCCACTCCTCCTTTACCCACACATTACCTACACTAAAACCCTAACCCTAGCACATGCATTTGCCTAGGAAGTCTCACCTCCATTTCTATATAAGAGAGGTCAACCTCTCTCATTTGTTAGTTCAGTTTTGGGTGAAGAACCGTTGTAATACTTTCTAAGCAATTGAATAAAAGACTTTGGAGCATCATTGTGTTGTATTGTGCATGTGTGGAGGATCTACTCCTACTATGGTTCTTAATGTATGGTAAAGATCTCTTGCTAGCATTGTTTATTCATCTTTGGAATGAGGTATTAGTGAAACTAGGTTGTATTGCTAATCTTTGTTTTGATTACAAATTAACCTTTGAGTGCATGTCATTATTGTTTTAATTACATGTTTTCTTAGGTTATATGTTGGATATTTTAACATTTCGCTTGCAAGGGTTTTGCCAAGTTTACAGGTTCTCTATATTGGAGGAATAGAGGGTTGTTGCTTGAACCCCTAACGTCTTCAAGTGCAAAGAAAGGAAGGATTCCCCTCTTCAATACGACATTCTGACTCGATCGCCCAAATTCTCGGTTTTGATTTTCTTTTCCCCTTTACTCTCTCAAAATTTATAAGAAAAATATGCTTGTCCTTTGGTTTTCTGCTGCATGCAAGGTTTTAATTTGTCTTTAAAAGTTGAAATCTGTTTTATATCAGTTTCATGCAGCCTTTAAAGTTAGATCGGATTTTTGTTGAAAGAATATATATATTTGCCAAGATCTAGCTTAGTTTTGCTACTTACTAGCCTTCAATTTCTAGCAATTTTTTTAGGCTTGTGATAGGCAAAAGTTTAAAGTGTTTTATAAATTATAAATCTGCAAGATAGGTTGCTGTTCTTTTCTGATTTTATATCAGTCAAAAATATCCTAAGGAGGTTAGCTATTTAGCTATCACCCCTTAGTTAAATTATGTCCGTAGTGTAGTTTAACTTGGAATTTTTTCACATATTTTTTAGGGGTTGATCAAAGACACTCTTAAAGTGTTTTTGGTCACCTTTTACATTTAATACCTTACTGTTTTAGTGCAGATCTGACAGGTACAAAAGGAAATGCTGCTGAACTTTTGAAGTTTAACTCCTTCTAGGACCCCTCCCGGTGCTCCTGGGAGCCTTGTATTTGATTTTTTCCATCATAAAAGTTTTGTAAAGCACTTTGATCTCTCCATATAAAGGTCAAGTGTTCCAAAAGAAAATTAATCTCATATTGTAATAAAGTTAGTGAGCCACAAAGTTCACCTTTAGTTGTTTCCCCTGCCCTTGGGGGGGAAACTAGTGTTTTTTGTGTTTTCTTGCTTTTTCAGGGTTGTTTCCTGTTTCGTTGAGTTCTTTTAGTTTCTCATGCATAAAAATGATTAAAACTAACTCACATCACTTAAATCAAAGTATTAAAAATATTTTGCAAGTTCTAGGTTTGCTTACCTTTAGTTTCAATTTTGCAAATATATTGGAATAAACCCCAACTATTCAAATCTAAGTATGCAAGCCAGCTGTCACGCTTTAAGTGTTTCGGTGAACCCGAAAAGATTCGATTAGTGCATGCTAGTTTAATTAGGACAATCTCTAAGTTGTGTTATTCATCTAAGACCTCTACCCTGGGTGGAGTGTGTTAAGTCAGGGGGAAACTTTGAGATCTAGGTTCTCTCCTTGTTGGACCTACGACACACCCGATCGGTAAGTCTATAAGATTGGTGAATAAAGAATGAAGAGGCCACATTCACTTTTGCACACAAAGAGTGGGGACCCTGACTTTAATCCCCACTTCACGGTTTCAAAACTCTTTTAATAAGACCAAATCCCTTAACTAAAACACTCAAGATAAAATTAACGCGACATTTTCATCACATCACACTTTACTGCTTTATGTTTGGCACTGGTCTTTAAAGTTTATCTCTGTCTTGTTTAATAAGTGCAAATGCTTGTCTTTATTTGATAATTCATAAAGCTCATGGTTGATGATGCAGGCAATATCCTTTTTTGGTTAAATTACATGTGGTGCTAAATTTATCTTGTGATTAAAAGTTTTATTTCAAGCAATAAACTCCTAGAATAAAGTTTTCTTTCTTGCTTAGTTTAGAAAGCCTTAGTTTTATTTCTATAGGGACTACCCCCCTTGGCTTCGCTAGGAGTTGGCCTAGACGGAGGATTCGCGGATCAGGTGACAACACCTTGACTCGAGACTTGCCCCCAAAGACACACCAAGTAGATTGAAGGTTTCTTCCACGTTAACCTAGGTGTGTATTAGGACGGCAATAGGTACCATCCTCAAAATGAGGGGAAGTACTTGGGGGTTTTCCCCGAGATTGGTAACTTGGAAAAAAAGAAAAAAAAGAAAGAAAAGAAAGAGCTAATTCATCTAGGAGAAACACCAATAAGAATGAGTTACAAAATGCATATTTTGAATTATTGCATTACAAGAATATAACTGACTATAGAATCATTGTAAGACTTGAATGCACACTATAAGATTTTGAATTTATAAATTTTGGTGTGAATTCCATACCTCCAAAAAAAGTATGACACTATTGACAACTTTTAATTTCACTCTCCAATGTAGGCTCATCAACACTCTTCCATATCCATGTTCATTTGCAACTTCGATAACAATGTGTTTTAATGGAAACATTCCTATCAACATTTCGGGTTGTTAAGAACATTTACACTTTGATACCAATTTAAAGACATAATGAAGAACAAGAAAATCAAGAAGTGGTGGAAAGACTTAAATCCAAATCATCATTAATCATATGATATAGTACAATACATAGTACAATATACATAACCACCAAATAACGATCACATAGCTAGGTATGTGATAGAGTTCTATTGATAGTTATTGTGATAAGAATATTTCCAACCTTGATATCATCAAAAATTTCCATCTACTTGGCTGAGTCTAATAGCAAAGACTAAGTAATTCCAAAGCCTAAGGATATACAACTAGATATATTGGCCTCAAAAGGAAAATCAAAGTTGAAATAAATGACAAAGTTTGCAAGAATGGAATTGATGATGTCGAGAATCATCATTTGTAGGTCCGAGAATCTACAAATGGAGAGATCAATCTCAAAAGGTAAATTTGAGGATCTACAAATGAAGGGATCAAACTTAAAGGGAAAACCTAAGGATCTACAAATAGAGATATTGAACTTAGAGAGTAGATATGAGAATCTATAGCTGGTGATATTAGACTCAAGGGACAAATTTGAGGATCTATAGCCAGAATTGTCAGAATTAGAGAATAAATGTAAGGATCTATAGCTAGAGAGATTAGTCTCAGACGAAAAATATGAGGATCTATAGCTAGAGAGATTAGAATCAAGGGGAAAATATAAGGATCTATAGTTAGATAGATTAGACTTAGAGAAAAAAATATGAGGATCTATAGCTAGAGAGATAGAAACCAGAGAAAAAAATCTAAGGATATATATCCAAATAGATCGAATTAGAGGAAAAATATGAGGATCTATAACTAGAGAGACCAAACTTAGAGGGAAGAATGACTTGTATCTTAATGACAGAGTCTAAAGACTCCGAAATTTCAAAGTCTAAGGATCAACAACTAGAGATATTAGACTCATAAGGTAAATGGAAGTTGGATTCAACTACAAATGGGTTTAATCCAAGGAGATTTCCTTTGTAAAAAACAAAATAAGTGCCCACTAAAGGTATGTTTAAGCTAATCATATCCTCTAATACATCTTCGATTGAGGGGAAATAATCATTCTCAACAAAACAATCATATTTGAATCTAGCTAGATCCAAATTGAGTTCCACCAGTTGCATTGGATAGAAGATGGAAAAATTGTTTATATCCAAATTTCGTCATCAAATCTAAAAAAATGGACATGTGGTAGGCTATAAAAGTTCATAGTTAAACATGATGCATTAGGACAAGGAATTGGAGCAATATTGATGCAAGAGGGGAGACCATTGGATTTTGAAAGGAAACAACTCAAGGGAAATGAGTTGGTTACATCTACTTATGAAAGAGAAATGTCAGTAATTTAAGTGTAATAAAAAAATGGTGAAAATATCTAATTGGGAGGCATTTTAAAGTCAATATAGACCATGCTAACCTAAAGCACTTTTTGGAGCAAAGGTTGTTGTTAGAAGGGTAACAAAAAAGGGTAGATAAAATGAAAGGGTTTGTGTTAGGGTCCTTCCCTGACCCCCTTACTTAGATACATTATTAATGTATGAGGACACCTTCCTTGAATAAGGCCCATTAAATAATTAGTTAATAGTCACTCATTATAAAAAGGGTCCTTTTCATTAATAAGGACCAAATTAGTTGGTCGACCCTCATTATAAGGGGTCCATAGGTAGTTAAGATTCTTTATTGATAGCTATATATTAAGTAGAAGGGTATGTAATATTTTGTTAAGAATTGTTATTGTATTTGGAGAATTGCTCTTGGAGGTTTCCCCTTTGCAGAGGTAAGTGAACATAGCTCTCTATTTTTTATTATCAAAGAGATCTTTCTTAGGGTTTATCTCTCTTTTCTCTTCTGTTCTTGGGGTTTTCACTATATTTTGTGTGATTGATTTGAAATCTTGGGGTTAATTACACTAAAAGTGGTATTAGATCTCTTTCTTTGRCATGAAGTGGGAGAATTTTTGGGTACAAAGTGAGATTTTTTTCTTCTTTTTTCTTCTTTTTGATGGAAAAAAAGAGGATGGAAGYATTTAGGTCAAGTTCTAAAACTTTTTGTRTAGAATTTAGAGAATCCAACSCTAGAAATGAWTTACTGTAAAAAAAATACCCAATTAAAAAAAATCTGAAATGGAGTTGAGGAAGTGGAGATATCATTGATTTAAAATCAACCTTTTTTAGAGTTTTTTTTTTTYTTAGGAAGGTTGTGAATTTTACAAATTGGAAATATTTTGATAAAGTACACATATTTYAGTYAAATYAGTGCTAGTGATTCTAGAGAAGCTGCGACATTTCATAATTGGGGTCATAATAGAMAATCCGAGAAGCAYGGTAGAAGTTGTGATCATTTTASATTTTTGGCCTCAAAACCTACCTTGCACATGTTATTTTCTAGTGATTTTAAGATATTTTTCTTGGGTGAGCAAGCTCATCATTTTTTTTTAAAGAGAAGTGTTCCAACGTCTTTAAATAAAAAAATGATMTGTCATTCAACATGTATAAATGTGATATGGGAAGAATACACATAGGAAATACAAGTGGAATCACATTGTTGGAAACCCTTGTAATCCCTGTTGGTACCCCTTTGAGTAGTACCRCATTAGACAKTACTTGTATACAAAATATCAATTCCATGTACCCTTGGGTATATAAGAAGTCTCCTAGGGATACCTGAAATCATCTTTAGATAAGCTAATAAACKGTCTTGTTGTTATAATACACCAATAACAACACTYAKGGACACCACTCTCTAGTACATTGGTAGTAAAGTAGTATGAGTAAGGGCACGATTGAGCCTYCTTAGTTAGTGCCATGAGATGTTGGACCAAGTACTAATGTTGGACCCCACACATATATCAAAGMGCTATAGCACCTGACACTCCCTTTTACCCAGGACCCAATAACTTTTTCYAGTGAGCTCACCCATGAAGGATAATACCTATAGGCCACCTCATACTTCCCCGGACAACATGATCACATGCTCTACTGCAGGAAAGTTGGAACTTGTGGAATATCAACTTAAGAAAATTTAGGAGAACATAAATGGGTTTGATGAGAAGTTYGATAATAATCTAGATGAAAAGTTGGGTAAGAAGCTAGATGAGAAATTCYGRCAGTAAAATCAACAAAACCTATATAACTTCGAAAATATGTTGACAGAGAAGTTGATGAGTATGATATCTTAGGGCATACTAGAAGAACATCACTAGATTTCCCAACATATTGAGCCACACTAAGAAGAAACTTCTAACTCATGACTATTTAGCCACCCACARCCCTCTTTGGGTCTACAYAATACTAGAGCAATGGATAATAAAATTTGACACCATTATGACCCATCAAGATGGCTCACCCAGATGGAACATTACTTTGATCTCCAAGGAATTATGGATGAAATGATGGAACGTGGGGGTCCTATATCTATATTAGGAATGATGACAATGGTGGGAATGGAACAAAAAATCCTRTGCATGCTACATTGCTTGGAGTCAGTTTTTTAAAGCTATCCATGCACATTTCGAGAGAGATACACACTATTTGGTGTGGCTTACMARGTTATGCCAAATAGGATCAGTCAMAAAMTTTATGGAAACCTTTGAACAATTATCCATCSTTATAGAGAACTTAATATATTATTTCTATAAAGAATGTTTCATTAGTGGCTTCAAGTAGGATATTCAAGCACAAGTTAGAATGTAACATCCTACTACATGGTTGGAAGTGACTCAGAGGGCCCTAGAAGTAGAGACAATGATGAATGAACMAAAAAAAAAACTAACCTTCATTCCTCRCACTCATCCTCYCCARGGTACTTCCCCRAGCACAAGTTCTACTCATCTCTTGAAAGTACAAAGCTTGTCTCCAGCAAAAAGGGCAGATCGCCAAAGATGGGAACTCYGCTATAATTGTGATGAAAAATATGCTCTAGGTCATTGGTTTACAAAACAATTTTTTTCCAAATTGCTATAACCACTCAAGCCTTGACTAAAGACTCAAGTACTAAAGAGACACCATAGTTATAGGTTGAAGACACCAACACTCCAAATCATATGGATATCGAAGTTCCATTCTCTCATGATGAAGCACTCATCTCCCTGCATGCATTGTTAGGCAGAAGAAACCCATTGTTTTGTACACTTGATGCACAACTTTCAAATTATGATCACCAATGGATATATGATGAAATTGTTGAAAGATTGGTTGTCATTGATGTCAAACCTTGAAGAAGTTCGGTAGCCCCAAAGGTATGTTTATTGAACCTGAAGTTGATCATGGAAAAAGGTCATGAAGGATGGTGTAAATGTAGGTAACTCACTCATAGAAATATAGTCCTCATCATTTCGTTTCCAGTGATAGGTGGTACGCCACATAGTTCCTCACGGTTGAGGAGTTATGGCCTTGTGAAGTTAGAAGCCCTGAAGATTGCTCAAGAATCCCCTAGTTAGTTACAAGTATTTAATGAAAGGGTAAAGTGGTTGTAACAAGAAATTCAAAAATCCCCTAAGTTTAAGGAAAGAGTTTACCCAACAAAAAGTATAAATACACCTCAATTAGTCATTCACAGGTACATTCACTCACTTATTCTATTGAATATATTCTAGTGAACCAGTGATGATCTATTGGCAAGTTTTACGATGATGAAATATGAGGTAGCGACAAGTGAGAAGTGTGGTAGTTTAGGGGTTGCAGAGGAGAGCAAAGATTTTTTAGGAAACCCTATTTTGGTTGACCCCTATGGGTTAGACTACTAGTGCCCCGCAAGGCACCCCTGCGAGCTGCATAAGGCTTGTCACAAGAGGCCCCGCTAGACAATAGGTCTTGGTCCCGTGAGGACAAGACAGCTATGAGGAGGACAACTAAGTTCACACTGAAATAAGGTTTGAAGGTACAACAGGTTTGTGATACAGTTTGAGATGGTATCTTTGGCTCACTAGAACTTTCAGACTCAACGAAATGAGATGGGTTGGTCAATTTTGGAAAAACCATAATTGGTTTGGCATCCAAATTTAAAAAAAAGGAGCATATGGAAGTATTCCTATGTATCTTTTGTATATCCCCTATTATATCCTTGACTGTAGTGGGAGGTATCAGACCATCAAATTTCGATAGTTGGTCATTAATATAATGGAATGATGTATTTGAACAACCACATACTATTGGAGTACCATACAAGAGATCTAGTTCATGGTGAAGTACCATATTTTGAACATGATGGTTTATGGAAGATGGCATGTTACAATTGGTGGGGTAAAGTGGATCTTTATTTTCATCTACCATTAGCATGCGATAGCTTGATCTTGACAATTGCTTGTGAACTTTTTAGACTGGTGGAATAATTTGCACATTTGAACTTGATCTCAAATCAAGATCCTACAAAATTCAATTTACAATTATTTAAATGCACATGCAAAGGTAGCATAAATTCAATCAAACTGGAATGATATGGAATGAGGAATTTGAAAAATTTACCATTTGATATTATCACTTCCCCCCCTTGAATTTGAGCCAAAACCACAATCAATATGTGTCTGCATTATTAAAATAAAGTTTAGGAAGCATGCACCATTCTTATTTTAGATAGACTTTTGAAGGCCTTTTTAAGAAAGTGGTGCACCTAATTTATATTAGTGCACTAGTGTGTTTTTATACACTAGATGCATCGGTGCATGAAAATTCTATGAGCATTGAAATAAACTTACACTACCTTTGCAAAGTTTTAATGAAGGAGGTTTTCACTTCTATTTTATATTGATATTGTTACAACAATAGGTCAATATAGCACATTCATGCTCTTAAGCCTTACAAGGACATCACAAGATGAAAATAGTTTAAAATAAAAATAGACTGCTCGTTTATCATCAATGGCCCAAAACATCGAGAAAAAAATGAGCATGAATTTCATTTTGGAAAAGCGAGTTTATAAGATATAACCCTAATCTGTATTCCATTCTTTTGCCAAAAGTTAGAGGGCAGACTTGCGCAAGAGAGTTTTACTAGGAAAGATATTGGAGTGGGTAGATTTTTTGATGATGCGAATTTGTAAGGCATCACCATGGGTCATACAAATTTATAGAGGATAAATTTCAAGTATGTAATCTATTTTTTTTGTATTTTCAAGAAAATATACTCACCTTCCATAAACTAGCCTTACCTTCAATGCTTCAAACCATAATTTTTTTGTTATTTCCTTTGTTTTATGTTGTTTCAAACCCTAGTAATAGGGGTTTAACAAACCCTTTCACAATGAGACTGTTTCTTTGGATTTTTGGCTATTTGGCTATTTGTTGGGTGTTTATATTTGTGGCTTTGGATATTTGTTGGATTCAAGCTACTCATTGATTCAGGTATTTGTTGGATTGGGACCACTCATTTCATTTGGTCCCAAAACCTATCATTGTGATATATATATATATATTGTGGTGCTCCTTGTACAATAAACACACATCATTGCATTATTTACTATAGAGCACATTGCTTGGCATTTCAATTTAAAAAAAATGCTTTTGGGGTTATTGGTGCTCAATTTATAGTAACGATGCACTGATACAATGGTTACAGTATGATGCACCACTCGGCTATGATAGTTTTTTTTTTTTTTTAAGGTTTTGAAGATGTACATTATACAATGATCATGCATCGATGTGTATCACCGCTTAATGTGCACTAGTGCATATTAATGTTCAAAGTGCACCGACCAACCCAAAGCCAATTTTAGCTTAAAATTATGTAAAACACATTTCATAATTTGTACATTTCATTATGTAGGGATTTTATTTATATAAGATGGCTAATATAGAACCAAGGGAAAAAACTTATAGGGATGAGCATGAGAGAAGCACTTTCCGAAGAAGAGAAAAAAACAAGTTTTTTGAAGTTTTAATATAAAAGTTATATTTTTGAATTATTTGTAGGTTTACATGAGTGTATTGGTTAATGTGTGTAATGCAAAGCAAAAAATTGAAAAACCTCGATAAGATTGTTCACAATTTGAGTGGAAATGAGAGTAAAATCTTTATGAAAATGTAGCGAAGACGGAATTAGGTGGATCGAAAGGTGATTGACATGAAGTTTTTCTTTGACATTTTACTAACACTATACTTCTTAACACTAATAGATAACATGTTTCAAACATTGATTTTTAATATGTTGAATGTTATGTAGGTATTGACAGCAAGTGAACAAAAGGTGCTCCTAAGAAGACAAAAATTATGAAGGATGTAAATGATGATGAATTAGTCCTCTGTTTATCAAGAGTGGCGATGGAAATTAATGAGTGTGAAAACGTTTTATAGAACTATGATGGATATAGTGGAAAGAACGTATAGATATTTTTTCATTTAGAATACAAAAATTAATCCAATGAATCCAAGAATTAGTTATATTTAAATTAGAACAAGATTTTCTAGAGAAGTGGTCAATGAGACCTATGAGATTTGAAATAGAAAAAACATACAATAA
>JASDQU010680389.1:16954-31215 GCA_032191745.1 Picea mariana
CAAAGTTCAGGAGGGATAGCGTTCCCAGAATGCAGGCGATATCTAGAGGAATTGAGCTCGCAAAGGAAGCAAAGGTTGAGGCCTTTGAAACTTTAGAAGATCTCCCAAGGGGAGGGAGGAAGTTCTCAAGCTCAGGAGGGAGCACAATTGTTGTTGGATCAGCGACAGAAGGTTGGATTTGGACCGTCAAAGTTACGTCCAGACAGCAAAAGGATGGTGCCAAGTCATTGGCTAGAAGTCCTTGAGAAGCAGAGGTAGATGGTCAGAATTCTCTGTGGAGAACTCACGAAATCACGAGGACCGTAGGATCAAAGGAAGCTGGAAGGTGGTTAGAGGTGGACGAACCCATCACCTTAGGATCCAAGATCAATGTGAACCATTGATCGTACTTTGCATAAGCCGTTGGATTATTTTGTGAATTTGGGAATCATGAGTTTGGAGTGCATTCCAAATCCTTGGTTTCTCCAATTCCTGAATCATGAAAGAGATTAACAAGGGTAGAATCGGACGGTGGAGCGCTTCTAGGAAGAAGTGTCGAAATCCTATGGACCATCCAATCTGGCAGATCTGGGAGGAGGTTGCAACAGGAGCCATTGATTCCCCTTTGGAGTGGAATTTCGACATTTTGGAATTTCAGGGTTCAAAATTTCGGCAATTCCGATGACAAGGAGTCGAGGCTCTTTGCATTGAAAACCCCAAAGTTGTGAAATGTGACATGTCTTTAGAGTAGGGTTGTGGTCACAGAGGAAGCAACCACATGGACTGAGATTTGGTTAGGGGATAATCATTGATGAGCCCATTTCAACATTTCGACATTTCAGGGTTTGGGAAGTAGAGGAGGCTGTGATTTTGGAATCGAGAGTTTCAAACTCCCGGTTCACAAAATCTTGAAATGTTGTGGGTCCTCGATCTAGTTGGATCGTGATCGTTGGTTCAAGAGGAATCTAGACCGTTGATCTCTCAAGGGGGAGATTTCGGCATTTCAAGGTCCGGGAGTTCAAAGGACCTAGAATCGTCTGTAGCCGAAATTGTGAAGTTGTGAATTATGAAATCCCGAAAAGTGGACCATGGTCACGTGTAGTTTTCAGCATTTCAGGGTCTGAGAGTTTGAAGGACCTAGAATCGTTGTAGATGGAATTGCGAAATCGTGAAACACGAAAACCCAAAAGCATTTGGAGGAATAGCACCAGGTCACAGGACCAGTCATATGAAAAGCGACTTAAGGGAGGAGCTATCGAGTTAGGCCCTATTTTGGGTTTCGGCATTTTGAAAGATAGAGAATAGGAGGAATGCTTGCATCACAATTCCATGAATCGCGAAAGCCGATAGTGCTTTGATGTTAAGCACGTAGTCACAGAGTGGTGGTCACATGGACGGAGGCTAAGGGAGGAGCCAAAGCTCGTTAAGCCCTTTTCGGCATTTTGGGACCCAAGTGTTTGAGAGGCCAGGAGTCAGAAGACATGGAGTCCCGACTCGTGAAATCATGAAACCCCAAAAGTATTCGGAGGAATAGCACGAGCCGAAGCCGTTAAGACCTTTTCGAAATTTCGGTAACCGAGAGTTCAAGAGTGAAGGAGTCATGAGATGTGGAGTCTCGACTTGCGAAATCACAAAATCTTGAAAGCATTCAAAGGAATAGTATGAGCCATATCTGCTAAGCCCTTTTCGACATTTTGGCAACCGAGAGTTCAAGAGCGAAGGAGTCGTGAGACAGGGAGTCCCGACTCATGAAATTGTGAAACCCCGAAACATGAAAGGAGTGTTGTTTAAGCCTTGGGTCATAGCCCGAGGTCACCAGATAAGAAGGGGATAGTTGGAAAGGAGTCAGCACCAAGGTGTGTGTTGGTTCATAATAGAGAAGAGTGCCGAAAAGGGGGTGAGCACGTAGGTTTTCTCAAAGCCTGTGCTATAAGATGAAGGGACCTGTGGATTCGTTCAAAGGGTTCCAATAGGAGCCCGAAGAGCCATTTGAGCTCAGGGAAGAGAGTGGTCCAGAGATTGGGAGGTCAGTGGACCCTGCTAAGGTAGGGGGTCTGCATCATGTGGTATCAGAGCTGGATTTTGTTTGCAGATAGCAGACAAAGGGATTGAAAGGAGAAATTATGGTAACATCAAGTGGAATTAGAAACAAAGATTCATCTGTATATAGTAGGTGAAGGAGGAGACAGAGTAATGATGCTCTATGAAGATTGTTGCAAAGTGTGCAATAGGCAATAGATAGTCAGGCGAGCTGTAGGAGGACATGGAGATGCTCTCAGGCGTAGAGTGATCCATAAGTTTGCTAGGAAGGAAGACAGAAGGTAGATATGGATATTGAAGGTCATGAGCGTGGTGGAAGAGGATACCACCAGCAGATGAGTAAAGTAGATATTGACAAGGAACTCGTTGAGATAAGAGAGAGAATGGAACAACTGACATTCAAGATGCAACAAGAGGAAAAAGTACACTAGAGGTATGAATGGCTTCTGAATAGGAAAGCCAAATGGCCTGTTCAAAAGTCGTTGGCCAAGAAACAACAACAAGAGTTGAGGAAGTGGCTGAGTTATGCTGAAAGCCTCAGTGACACAGAGTTGGTTTGCATCTGTGAGCCAGAATTTGAAGAAACCCTTAGTGATGAGGAAGGGGGATCAGTTTCATATCTCATAAACTGTCAAGAGGGCAGGGATGAATTTTTGAATTGCCAGGTGGGAAATGAAATGAGATCATTGGAGGATCTCATAGACTGTCAGGAGGATATCCATGGAAATTTATATTTCTAGGAGGGCAATGGTATGAGATTATCAAAGGATCTCATAAACTGCCAGGTGGGCAGAGGTGAACTTTCAAGTTTCCAAGTGGGAAATGGAAAGAGATCAGTGGAAGGTCTCGCGTACTGCCAGGGGAGAAGTGGTGAAATTTCAGATTGCCAAGTGGGCAATGAGATGGGATCAGATGATCTCATAGACTGTCAGGTGGGCAGCATAAAATTCCCAAATTTCCAAGTGGGCAAGGGGAAAGAGATGAGACTATCTGAAAGTCTCATGAACTCAGAGGAGAGTTCAGATCATCAAGGAGTGCTGATAGGAGAGAATCAAAGGAGAATTCTAATTATTGGAGGAATAGAGGTGTTCCTACCAAGCAGCCCAGTTAAGGCCAGAGCATGTGTTGTAGATGCAACAACAGTAGGAGGAAAACCAACATAAACTGTCATGGAGGAAGAAATGGAGCAGACATTGACATTTTCCCAAGAAGCAAAAGATGAGCATTCAATAGAATGGCTCAAAATTTTCAGCCAGGAAGATGGACAGGAAATCACTGTAGTACTGGAAGCTGCAGAAGAAGAAGAAGAAGAAGAGGAAGCATACATCATGGATTTTTTTGATGTGTGTGAAGAATTGGAAGCCCTAGAAAGGAGGGTGATGGTGCAAAGTTTTCACATCCAACAGGCTAAGTTGGAAGCAGGTAGTGGAACATACCAGCTTGGGGAGAAGCTGGAAGAAGATGGAAGTATGCCAGGAGGAGAAATGGCAGCAGTAGAATTGCCACAAGAAGAAGCTGAGTAGCAGTTCAATGAGGATAATACAGAGCTGGAGTCTGTAGCAGAGTGGCCACTTAGTGCCACAAAGGGAAATAAATACAACATGGGAGATCAAGCAGATCTTCCCATTGAGGAGACAAAAGTGCAACAGAGAAGACTGCATAAGGAGAACCAACCACTGGAGTAGCTCGATGAGGTAATTGCATAAATCAGAAGGTTGATGTTGAGTTCATCAGCAGAGACTTACAGCAATGGGAAGCTGAGCAGAAGGGAGACTGCAAGAGAAGCAGGGAAGAAGCAGCAGCAACAACAACAACATAATAGATGGAGAGGAGCTGGAGGACAACTCCAAGGGAAAGTTTGGGATCTAGGTGGATTTCAACACTAGAGAAGAGGAGCTCATGAGTAGGAGCTCATGATTTTTTCAACTGAGGAGTATGATGTAGGAGCATCTCTCCAACTCAACATAAGCGCCAACCAGCCAACACATCCAACATGTATTCATTAAAGGGAGAGGCACAACCCTCTCGTTTTTCAAAAAATTGAATTTTGAATTTAATGTTGTAAGGATGATAGAGATCAGATCATGCCTTTGTATAGGTAATGGTTGAGGTTTCCTTTAATGGTCACCTGCAACTAAGTCCAGATTAGTGAGGTCTGTGACTTCCTTTTGTGTAATGTAGCTATAGGAGTAGGAGCCACTCTGAGATAGCGATAGCACAGAGGTGGTGGATGAGGATAAGCTCAAGAGATCCCTCTTTTGTAATGAGTCTCTCGAAGAGTAGAGACTTAGGAGGAGAGACCAGAGTAGAGAGGTCTCGAGAGAGAGATGAGACTTGTTACAGTCCAGTCTTTGTAAACATTTGTATAAACATACAGATTAATAGAAAAGCAATTTTTCCTGCATACTGTGTGTTTGTTGTTTACATGTTTTTATGCATTTTATGTTTAAATGCAAAACTGGTGAAGTATTTCATAAGTTTCAATTTCTTCTCATCTTGGATTTTCTGAGTGCAAGGAGTGCACATAGTCCACAAGGTGTGCGTTGACAGAGGTGAGAGAACCTCAGGAAATCTCAAGAGGGATAGAGTTGAACCTTCATTAGCAGAGGTGCAAGGAGTGCATAGGAAGGAACTTTGGATCGAGTTGAGGGAAGACAGAACTACTGAAGGTTCTATAGAGCTCTGCCAAGAGGGCATCGAGCGAGTGCATAGAGTGCACTAGGGAACTCTGTTTCAAGTTATGTTGGGAAGAGAAGTGTCAAGGAGAGACACTCACAGAGTTACTGAATACTCTGTTAAGCTCAGCAAGGAGGGCTTGAGAAGAAGTTCATCAGGAGGACACCAGATTTCCCTTTGAGGACATAGAAGGGCAAGGCCCCTAAAGGCTCGGATAAGCAAAGCTCAGGAAGGATAGTGCCTTAGCGCACCGAGTAACAATAGAGTGAGAAGAAGGTCGAGAAACCACTTGAGGTTTCACAGTTGACAAAGTTCAGGAGGGATAGCGTTCCCAGAACACAGGTGATATCCATAGGAATTGAGCTCGTAGAGGAGGCAAAGGTTGAGGCCTTTGAAACTTTAGAAGATATCCCAAGGGGAGGGAGGAAGTTCTCAAGCTCAGGAGGGAGCAAAACTATTGTTGGATCAACGATAGAAGGTTGGATCTATACCATCGAAGTTACATCCAAATAGCAAAAGGAGGGTGCCAAGTCATTGGTTAGAAGTCCTTGAGAAGCAGAGGCGGACGATCATAATTCTTTGTGGGGAACTCGCGAAATCGTGAGGAATGTAGGATCAAAGGAAGGTGGAAGGTGGTTATAGGTGGATGAACCCATCACCTTAGGATCTAGGATCAATGTGAACCATTGATCATGCTTTGCGTAAGTCATTGGATCATTTCATGAATTCAGGAATCGTGAGTTTGGACTGCATGCCAAATCCTTGGTTGCTCCAAGTCCTGTATCGCGAAAGAGATTAACAAGGGTAGAATCATACGGTGGAGCACTTCCAGGAAGAAGTGTCGAAATCTCGTGGATCGTTGGAAATGGAATATCTATGAGGAGGTTGCAATAGGAGCCATTGATTCCCCTTTGGAGTGGAATTTCGGCATTTCAACATTTCGGGTTTGACATTTCAATAATTTCGATGACAAGGAGACAAGGCTCTTTGCATTGAAAACCTTGAAGTCACGAAACGTGACGTGTCTTTGGAGTAGGGCTGTGGTCACAGAGGAAGCAACCACATGGACCGAGATTTGGTCAGGGGCTAATTGTCAATGAGCCCATTTCGTCATTTTGGGGTTCGGGAGGTAGAGGAGGCTGTGATTTTGGAATCAAGAGTTTCAAACTCCCAGTTTGTGAAATCTTGAAAGGTTGTGGGTCGTCAATCTAGTTGGATCATGGTCATCGATTCAAGAGGAATATAGACCATTGATCTCTCAAGGGGGAGATTTCGACATTTCAGGGTCTGAGAGTTTGAAGGACCTAGAATCGTCTGCAGTCAGAATCACGAAGTCACGAATTATGAAATCCTGAAAAGTGGACCATGGTCACTGGTAGATTTCAGCATTTCGGGGTCCGGGAGTTCAAAGGACCTAGAATCATTGCAGCTAGAATCATGAAATCGTGAAACGCGAAAACCCAAAAGCATTTGGAGGAATAGCACCAGGTCACAGGACCGGTCATATGAAAAGCAGCTTAAGGGAGGAGATGTGGAGTTAGGCCCTATTTCAGGTTTTGGAATTTTGAGAGACAAAGAACAAGAGGAATGCTTGCATCGCTATTCCCTGAATCGTGAAAGCCAGTAGCGCTTTGACGTTAAGTGTGTAGTCACAGAGTGGTGGTCGCGTGGATGGAGGCTAAGGGAGGAGCCAAAGCTCATTAAGCCCTTTTCATCATTTTGGGACTTGGGTGTTCGAGAGGCCAGGAGTCAGGAGACATGGAGTCCCGACTCGTGAAATCATGAAACCCCAAAAGCATTCGAAGGAATAGCACGAGCCAAAGTCGTTAAGCCCTTTTCATCATTTTGGCAACCGAGAGTTCAAGAGTGAAAAAGTCATGAGATGTGGAGTCCTGACTCGAGAAATTGAAAAATCCCGAAAGCATTCAGAGGAATAGTACGGGCCAGCGCTGCTAAGCCCTTTTCAGTATTTCGGCAATCGGGAGTTCAAGAGCGAAGGAGTCGTGAGACAGAGAGTCATGACTCGCAAAATCATGAAGCCCCAAAATGCAAAAGGAGTGTTGTTTAAGCCTTGGGTCACAACCTGAGGTCACCAGATAAGAAGGGGCTAGTTGGAAAGGTGTCAACACTTAGGTGTGTGTTGGTTCAGAATAGAGAAGAGTGCCAAAAAGGGGGTGAGCGCACAGGTTTTCTCAAAGCTTGTGCCAAAGGACGAAGGGACATGTGGATTCATTCAAAGGGTTCCAGCAGAAGCCCGAAGAGCCATTTTGGCTCAGGGAAGAGAGCGATCTAAAGACCGGGAGGTCAGTGGACCCTACTGAGGTAGGGGGTCTGCATCACAATTTATTCATATTGTGGATATGAATGTGGCTATGGCCAAGCAATGTAATATAAGAATGTATTTTTTGTTTTTGAATAAATAAAATGTGATTCCAACTATTGGGAGATATGAACAAATATGGGGTTTTAGTTTTCCATGAGAAAAGAGAGTTTCTAAGATGGTTCCAAAGGGGAAAGTAATTATGGGTATTAATTCAACCCATTTTCCTGAATTTTATTATCATTGGGGATAACTTCTAATTTTTGTTTGAGTGTATGAAATCCCAATCATTAAACTCATGTAAGAGGGTGGGTGTGAGAGTCACATTCCATATTTATTAGAGAGTATGGGGATGAGTACAAGCAGTTTGGGAAAGAGTTTAAGTCAAGAAAATAAGCCAAAATAGAGGAAATTTGTATCGGCAGTTATAGGCATTTTTTACAAATTCAGTTTTACATGAACAACAAGCAACGCGTAGAGAAAAGAACATAGGATATTTAGCAAGAAGGATGGGAAAATTATAGAGTATGTTGGAGCGTTTTGGAGTACTTTGGAGATGAATATTGAAGATCCAAGTTGTTAGGCCTGAAGAGTGAAATCTTGTGTGAGTTTTGTAAATTTCAACCTTGTACAATAATTTACTGCAAACATATTTTCAATAAAATAACAAAAAGTATACAATGGAAAATACACACTTTACTCAGATATTTTTTCCCTAGAAAACTAAACCGGGAAAACCAACATCTTCTATATTCATTCACATCATACATTGTTTAAAATACAATATACATATAGGATCCAACGACATCCAAAACCCTAATCCAATGACCTGGATTAGTCAACAAACCTAATTCCTTAACTAGAAATAGAAAACCACCAGAGAAAAACCATGTGCAAAAAAAAGCCCATATATGGACACAAAAATCGAGGACCACCCAAAATGGACACAAAAACCAAGATTTTTTTTTCCGAGGGGGGTAAGAGGGGGGCTCCACCCCCCTCTTACCCCCCTGTGCAAAAATAATATAACACATAACACATATCCAACAATATCTAGTCTTTCAAAGAATATAACACATATCCAACAAGTTGCATTGTAACGACAAGTGTTGTTGTTGTTGATGGTATTTTTCCTGAAAGTGAGTTCTCTTGAGTTACGAGTAGAGATATTCCTAGTTACCTATGCCATATAAAGCATGATAAACGAATGGGATGACCAATGGGCTGACAAAAGTGAAGGGTTACATTCCTTGGGTTGGGCATATCGAGAGGAAGAGAGCTGGAGGAAATTCATGATAGCTATAGAAGAATAATCCCAAGAAGCTGGTTGCATAACTATTTTTAAAAGATAAGTGTTTATTTGTTTATGTTTTAAACTAGCATGGAAAACTACATGAGCTTGATTGTCATGTTGTTCATAATTTGGTGTTTAAGTGTATCTGTTAATCGACTTTAGTAGTCATAGTAACGATTTTCTAGTGTGTTGTCCCTCAAGATGTTCTAGGATATCAATGGAACCATTTCGAGGAATCCCAGGGGCTAAGACCCAGAGTGATCCTTAAAACCATGTTGAGAACAACATAAATTGTGAAAAAAATTGGGTAAGTTTTTCTCTCTCTCTTATAGAATTCTCATCCCTCAAACAATCCTAGACAAAATATCAAAACATTAAACCTTAGTAGGCATTTTTCCATGAGTTCTTCAAACAATTTGAGTTTAAGTTGAGACGTAATGGATTTAGAAGAAATAAAACATAAACATGTAAGGTAGCTTTAAGGTTAATCTCATAGTCTATGGAAAGAAAAATGTGATGAGAAATTAAGAATTCAATAGTTCTAATGGTTGTACCAGATCATTAAATAATGCATCAAACAATAAATATTTTCATATATTTAAATCCATGGAGGTACCCTATGCAAATCATTAAATACATGAAAAAATGACAAGAAGTGGTCATACATTCAGAGGAAATCACTTCAGTATAATAATCTAAACAAGACGTAGTAACATTGAACATGTCATAAAACTTGTTGCTAGAGTTTTTATTAATGGGGATCTGATATAAGAATCCATGAGATGAGAGGGATTCCTTTTACAAGAGAACATGCACAAAAAAAGAAGCATATACTAAAGCATAACATAGGGGATGGATCTCTTAAATACTATAGCCTTTAAAACAATTTTGTGTTTGAGGGGATCTTGGTCAAAAAACCCTGGTTATAAGAAACTCTTAAATTACCCAAAGTGTCTACCCTAAAAATGAGCTCCTTATGATTATTTATAGATTCTTATATTTCTATGAATATGGCTTACTCGGGCCAATACTGCTTCTTGAAAATGGTTTCCTCTTTTCAGAATATTGATATCGCATGAGGAATTTTAACTACTTTCATATTCCAGACTGATATTCATATTATTTTAATGGGAAAAAATGGTAAAAATAGAGTTTTACCCCCATCGTTGATGTCTTGGTGTTGCATGGAGTGTGTGTTCCTTGTATGATTGAGATTTAATCTAGATATTCTTAGTTGAATCAATGAGACTCCCATCTGTAGCATTGGGCCCATTTAACCATGGAATGATTTGGGTTGTTGATTGGTTAAAAGGCCTCCCAATATATTCCACTCAGACCCCACCATTTTTTAGTGGAGAGTATCAATGACGGGAGATTTGAATATCCTTCCTTGAGCTGCTACCTTAGGATGAACAATTGACACAACTGCACATTAGGGTAGAATCTTGAATTTCCTTCTCATTTCCATGTTGCGTTATTGATACCCGAGAATGAAATTATTACCATAACGAGGTGTGGGAAAACTTCTCCCAACATATATAGCCAAGATGGATGTTAATTCCCTTTCATGAGAGGATTTTTCACAGGTGGATCATCGTCTTCTATATTTCGCATCATGATAGATTATCAGTGGAAACTATACTATTCACATATTAGTTTCACCTTGGTCTTCCTAGTTTTTCCTCATAGGATGTTGACACGTGCCTGGTAAGGAAATTGGTAGGAATAGGTGATTGGTCACACCTATCCTAATTTATTGAGATTCGAGGCATGTGTGAATGGACATGTCAAGGAAATGATTACTATCCTTTAACGAAAGAGGGTAGGGATATGATTATGGATGAAGGGAGGAAAATTTGATACTAGATATTTTGTTATGTGTCACATATTTTCCAACTAATTTGGCAGGTCGTCAGTGAATCCTCCACTCTCATCATATATTATCCCTCATTCCCCTATTCAAAACATGTGTCATTTTCCCTATGGTTTGGATCCTTTTTGAAKTTTGACGAAAATGCRTGAAATTTCGATGACATCATGCTAACATCATYGTAGACMCATGGACACATGGAAACTTCAAATTTGTCCATGTCAACATTGAAGTGTCCTCAGGGACTCAACATATGTGTGGTTGGGCTTGATATAGAAGCCAAAATAATGGTGTTCCTTCCCATTAAAGGTGGCAATCCTTGACATGCTCAAAATATGTGCCATTGACTCGTTAGGTCCTCATCAACTTCCTCAGTGTTTGGGTGGATTTCTATGTTGGCACTAGGTGGTTCTATGCATATGGATAGATACACAATGAGTTGGAAGATATGTAACTTGGTGGGACTATAATACCATGCGACACCATCCGTTATTCACCACACAACTCCTTAAAATTGTTGCCATACCCCATGTTGGGTTAAGTCCTGAACATATTTTTGATGCAACATGCATTCCCTACCATTTATAAGGCTCACTTGCTGCCATTAGATAATTGAACCTGCACATTTGTCAATGCTTACCCATTAAGCCTTAGTCCTATGATATGACTCTATTTATGTGAGGGATTAATCCTATTTTAGATGCAATACTCTCCTTTAATTCTCTCGATAAGTGTCGAATATTTTAAACTCAACCTCGGGCCCTTAGGACTTGATTTTTCACTATAAAAGTTATTGGCTTTTGACCATATGCTTTGCCACTTTGATCAATGATCTCTGTAAGATCCCTTTTGGCCTGATGATGTTTAATTTTAGCCTCATAATATCGATCAATGTACACACTAATGACTGGGTCAAATCTAGTACTAACATGGCGTGATGCTCGAATCATTTTGCGAACTGTGAAAAGTTTTGAAGAACAATACCTAGCCTATTGCATGCAAGTTGTGAATAATTACCACACACAGTACAAAGGATGTTGTGTGCGTGGTTTGTATCAGCGAGGGCACAAAATTCATGATCATTTTTAATGTTTCATATGCATTTATTTGTATGGTATCAAACAATAGTTAAATTTGTGTATAAATCGTAGCTAATAAGCTACAAGAAATCTAATTAGCAGAAAATTTTCATATTTATGTTTATTTTAAGCAAGTAATGTTCTTTGGTTAAGCTAGGGAACATTACATAATGGTATCGAAGCTTTTGGTTCAACACCGGACTTGTATGGGCCAAAGATCATCATGAAGTTGGTAAATTCTTCATCTCAGCATTTGACTTGTGTCAAATTTGGGGAAGAAGGTAAAATATTAGTGAAATTCCCAAATTTCTAAGAAAAAAATCAAGTCGAAATTGCACTTAGAATGGTTTTTATGGAGGGGTAATTTTGACTTCCAGGTGACTGAATTTGTCTGATACAAGCGTGTTGGAAATTTTCATTATGGTCGTGAGATGGAAAATAATGAAAATCATCTAAGTGAAGAAAGGACTTGTGTGCACTAAATATTGGCGTTGTGCAATGCATCATTTGTACTTTGTGCACTGGATATTGGTGTGTGGTATAAAAAGTCACACACACTAAATATTGGTGCATGGTGCACACTGAATATTGGTGCGAGGTATAAAAATTTGTGCACACTAGATATTGATGTGTGGTATTAAAATTTGTGCGCACTGAATATTGGTGTGTGGTATAAAATGTTACATGCACTGAATGTTGATGTGTAGTATAACAAGTCATATGCATTTGATATTAGTGTGCAGTATGATAAATCATGCACACTGAATATTGGTGAGTGATGCACACTTGTTGGAGCAGGTAATTTGGGAAATTTTTTGGGAATCACGCAGGAGAAAATCGCTCGACAAGTCATCCAACGAGTACCACACATAGAGAAAAAAAAGACAATTAGCACATTTTAAGTAGTCAGCATGCGTAGAAGATGGAAATTAGTTAGAAGTAGTTATACCTTTTGGTCAATTTTGTAATGGGATAATCCCTAATATCAATGTATAAATATGTATGGGTTTTGGGTAGAAAGGGGCAATTGGAGTCAAAGATAAGAGTGATATCGAAGGAGCTAAGTGTGCACTGTATGTGTGAACGACTAGGGAATTTTGTGTAGAACTAATGTATATTATTTGAGAACAGTGTGCACATGTTATTAGGATTGAATATGAATGAATAATATAATAAGCCATCCATTGTGGACGTAGCCTAGTTTTGGGTGAACCATGTTAAATCTCTTTGTTATGTTGTGTTTCTTTTATGTTCTGCTTGGTGCGCAAATGTAATAGGTGCTTATGGGATAATATGAATATGTATATGATGGTTCTCTGCACATGTTGAATTATTAAGTAAGATGAACTTGTCATACATTATTATGTTGTTATGGTTTTGTGCACAATGTATATTATCACATGAATAGAGGAGTTGAGTTTGAACACAATGAGACTTTGTTTGATTATCGATCATTAATTTATATTGTTAACAAACAAGAGACAACCTACTGATAATCAAAGTAGATATCAAGTCATTGAGTACATTCTTACAAGTGTGAATAAAGGTGTTGAGGTCAAACACTTGAAGAATCAATTGATCAGGAGACATTGATGTATTCTGAAATGTCGATGGCGGGAGAACATTCCACTAATGGCTGCCAACCTCTATTTACTCATAGGACTCTAGGCCTCGTTTCCACAATAGATGAGTTGAAGTTGATGGAAGGAGACCCATTGAAAGGAGAGCATTAAGGAATCTCTCATCAGTCAGAACAAGGCACAAAGAAATAACTTGATGATTTGGAGGAACTTGGATGAAGAGGATGTTCATGAACCAACAAACCTATGCATCTTTTGCATGCACCAACTGCAATTAGTGCATGAAATAGACCCTCTGAATAGAAACCAATAAGAAATACTGGAAACAAAGGCAAGGAAACCACTGATAAGGCTAATGGAATCCAAGAAAGTGCATGAATCCCAATATGTGAATATATTTATTTTCGTTGAACATAAGGGAAACTCCCCAGTCAACGACCGATAAGGAGATGTTGACTGTTGGGTTCAAGGTTACCTACCTATAAGGAAAGTAGGACCGGGGTACATGCTAGGACTAGAAATTCATGTAACTCTGAGACACACTGAGGGTATGACTGACATGCAAAGTCAAGAATTATGAGAAATGGTCGACACAGTATTATAGACATCCTTTGAACAAGAGAATGAGACATATGGAGGACTCCAACAACATATAATTGATGATTAAACTTTGTGATGCAGGAGGCATCAATCAAACTCTCCATAGGGAGTGGAAGAATAACCAATCAGAGGAGTAAACTATATGTAACAAGATTAACTTCCTAAGGTCATGATAAACCCAAAATTTGGATGACAGGTGGACTTAAAAGTTTGTGTTCTGTTCAAAGGTGACACGACTACTGCCAATATAAGATAATATTATTTTCCCACCCTTATTTTTTTGTTTCTTCCTAGGAAAATGAATGTTATGATATAGAGGAGGAAACGAGTGTCGTGAGTAAGAAACTAACTCCAAAAACTGGAACATACCTATGCTCAATGAAAGGAAGTGCACGAAGGGCATGGACACTCGGGGGAATGTTTCCTCTTAGGGTACAAGGTCTCAAGCTACAAAGGATATAAAAAAATCTCTACTTGGCTAGTGATGCAAATTGATGAGGTAATAGGCTTGTAACAAGAAAGTGGGAACTGACAATAGGCTCAATACTGCAAGCAGAAGGATGAAACGCAATTGCAGCTTAACTCCGATGAATTTCCTTTTTCATAAATTTACTCCCCTAATCCTGAAAACGTATAAAAAAATACCCAGGAGAACTCTTCTAGCCAATGTTGACTAGAGTGTTCCTTTTTCTAAATTAGTCTACATGGTCCAAAAAAGGGTTAAATTTACACCAAATAGACGTCCTTTCAAATCCATTTAATGAGTGTGAAAGAGACAAGTTCACTCGACAATATTTTCACTTTTTAGAGAGTCAGAAAAGAG
>JASDQU010680389.1:34998-47155 GCA_032191745.1 Picea mariana
ACCTTTTGGTCAATTTTGTAATGGGATAATCCCTAATATCAATGTATAAATATGTATGGGTTTTGGGTAGAAAGGGGCAATTGGAGTCAAAGATAAGAGTGATATCGAAGGAGCTAAGTGTGCACTGTATGTGTGAACGACTAGGGAATTTTGTGTAGAACTAATGTATATTATTTGAGAACAGTGTGCACATGTTATTAGGATTGAATATGAATGAATAATATAATAAGCCATCCATTGTGGACGTAGCCTAGTTTTGGGTGAACCATGTTAAATCTCTTTGTTATGTTGTGTTTCTTTTATGTTCTGCTTGGTGCGCAAATGTAATAGGTGCTTATGGGATAATATGAATATGTATATGATGGTTCTCTGCACATGTTGAATTATTAAGTAAGATGAACTTGTCATACATTATTATGTTGTTATGGTTTTGTGCACAATGTATATTATCACATGAATAGAGGAGTTGAGTTTGAACACAATGAGACTTTGTTTGATTATCGATCATTAATTTATATTGTTAACAAACAAGAGACAACCTACTGATAATCAAAGTAGATATCAAGTCATTGAGTACATTCTTACAAGTGTGAATAAAGGTGTTGAGGTCAAACACTTGAAGAATCAATTGATCAGGAGACATTGATGTATTCTGAAATGTCGATGGCGGGAGAACATTCCACTAATGGCTGCCAACCTCTATTTACTCATAGGACTCTAGGCCTCGTTTCCACAATAGATGAGTTGAAGTTGATGGAAGGAGACCCATTGAAAGGAGAGCATTAAGGAATCTCTCATCAGTCAGAACAAGGCACAAAGAAATAACTTGATGATTTGGAGGAACTTGGATGAAGAGGATGTTCATGAACCAACAAACCTATGCATCTTTTGCATGCACCAACTGCAATTAGTGCATGAAATAGACCCTCTGAATAGAAACCAATAAGAAATACTGGAAACAAAGGCAAGGAAACCACTGATAAGGCTAATGGAATCCAAGAAAGTGCATGAATCCCAATATGTGAATATATTTATTTTCGTTGAACATAAGGGAAACTCCCCAGTCAACGACCGATAAGGAGATGTTGACTGTTGGGTTCAAGGTTACCTACCTATAAGGAAAGTAGGACCGGGGTACATGCTAGGACTAGAAATTCATGTAACTCTGAGACACACTGAGGGTATGACTGACATGCAAAGTCAAGAATTATGAGAAATGGTCGACACAGTATTATAGACATCCTTTGAACAAGAGAATGAGACATATGGAGGACTCCAACAACATATAATTGATGATTAAACTTTGTGATGCAGGAGGCATCAATCAAACTCTCCATAGGGAGTGGAAGAATAACCAATCAGAGGAGTAAACTATATGTAACAAGATTAACTTCCTAAGGTCATGATAAACCCAAAATTTGGATGACAGGTGGACTTAAAAGTTTGTGTTCTGTTCAAAGGTGACACGACTACTGCCAATATAAGATAATATTATTTTCCCACCCTTATTTTTTTGTTTCTTCCTAGGAAAATGAATGTTATGATATAGAGGAGGAAACGAGTGTCGTGAGTAAGAAACTAACTCCAAAAACTGGAACATACCTATGCTCAATGAAAGGAAGTGCACGAAGGGCATGGACACTCGGGGGAATGTTTCCTCTTAGGGTACAAGGTCTCAAGCTACAAAGGATATAAAAAAATCTCTACTTGGCTAGTGATGCAAATTGATGAGGTAATAGGCTTGTAACAAGAAAGTGGGAACTGACAATAGGCTCAATACTGCAAGCAGAAGGATGAAACGCAATTGCAGCTTAACTCCGATGAATTTCCTTTTTCATAAATTTACTCCCCTAATCCTGAAAACGTATAAAAAAATACCCAGGAGAACTCTTCTAGCCAATGTTGACTAGAGTGTTCCTTTTTCTAAATTAGTCTACATGGTCCAAAAAAGGGTTAAATTTACACCAAATAGACGTCCTTTCAAATCCATTTAATGAGTGTGAAAGAGACAAGTTCACTCGACAATATTTTCACTTTTTAGAGAGTCAGAAAAGAGCTTAAAGAAGACTTGAGGATGTTGTTCTAAGCAACATATTATGGGAGAGGCTAAGTCTCCCATGAATAACTCCTATCAAAATATAGAAACACACTGGTAGTTGACACAAGATTGGTAGAACCCAAAGCTTTCCAAGATAAGGAGAATATAATTCTTGCAGAGGATCCTTGTAGAGAAGGAAGCTGAGGCTCTAAAATATCATTCCAATAAAAGGAAACCATCCTAGGAATTGGAGGGAGTGTACTCAGAGAGAGTGGAATTCTCCCTTGTTCATAAGGTATAGAGATATAAATGCTAAGGACATGATTGGAAGACACATCACCCCCCAAAAGAAGAGTGGGATTGGTCGAATATTTCATCGGCAATGTCACTTCCTTATACTTTTCACTCTCCAAGAGAAGAGTGGGATCGACCGAATATTGCATAGACATGACCACTTATTTAACCATTGGTTGAAAATGATGCAATATAACATGGTCAATATATGCATCACTCCCAAAAATAAGAGTGATTTTGGCCAAAGATTGCATCGACACAACCGCTGGTTGAATGGGATGTGAGACAACATGGTAAAAGGATGAATCACCCCTCAAAAGAAGAGGGGTGTCAGCTAAATATTCCATCGACATGACTGCTGTATCAACCAAACAAGGATTAGAATTTTTGGAAACCAAAGACGACTCAAAACCCGAAGGGTTACCAGATAAGGACCTCACTTCTCGTACCACCACAGTAGCAGGGCACAAACTAGTAAGGTGATCTCCTTTGAAAATCATACAAAGGAACTTGGGTTTGCCTCCTATACGTTGAGGCTTTTCAATCGTTTAAATTCTCCCAGCATGACTTGCAGTGGCTGGTGGCACTCTCCCAACATGACTTGCATAGGCTAGTAGTTTATATTCAACATGACTTGCATAGGTTGTTGATGAACCTCCAACATGACTATTAGAGGTTGGTGATGAATCCCCAACATGACTAGTAGATCTTGGTGATGAATCCCCAACATGACTAACAAAGGTTAGTGATGTTTTTGCAGTGTGACTAGCAGTGACTAGATTTTTTCTCCCAACATGACATGCAACGACTGGTTGTTGGTCTTCAACATGACTTCCAGAGGTTGTTGACCTATCTTCAACATGAATAAAGGAGGCTGGTGATATAATGCTAGTATGAATCACAATGAATGGACTTGTGATTCCAACATGACTTGCAGTGGTTGTTGGCAACATTTCAAACCAAGGTTCTAGGAAATACTGATTTTGAGAGATTGCAAACCAGGAAGGGTTATGGTATACACAATGGCTCTGTTCGACAGGATGGTATCCTCCTCCAAACTTATTCATAAAGGGTTTTAAGGGCATATCACCGAGGAATCCACTTGCAAAGAGAAAGAAACATCACAAGGGTTACTCAGGTGAGGATATATGTTTCGCCCAGATGAAGGAACTCCATGAAATGGGTTTCCCATACTATAAAACCAACTTCCTCTTGGTGGAAATCTGGAGGATAGGGGTGGATTCGCCATACCAAACGTGTTGGTCAAAATCAGTGTGGAAGAGTAAGGTGGAAAGGATGGAATATAAGAAGTGTCTTGTCCACCCAGTTGAGTATTCCATCTAGGAGAATTAAGATTAGGATTAGACCCAGGAGGAAAAGGAGGCTTTCTTCCATACGTAATATTCGTTTGGGTAATATGAGCTCCACCAAATGAGAGTGGAATATGTGAAGCAACCATGCCCCTAGGTCCAATACTAGGATTTGCATTATTTGTTGGAATGGAAGATGAAATTTGTGATGTCATATTCAAAATACCAAAATAGAAAGGGTTGGAGACTGAAGGAATGGATTGAGTATTGTATCTAGGCATACCAAAAATATACCCAAAATGGTTCGCTATTATGGGTTGAGTAGCAACCACAGAATGGATATGAGTGATGACGGGAACCTCCGACACTACAACCATAGTGGTTGAAGGATTCGAAGGACTCCCATTAACTACAAAAGATATAGGAGTCAAGGGTCTCCCAATGTCTTTCTAACTCGACTCAGTAATCATACTTGTATAATCACAAGTCTGGTAGGTGGAGGTGTGTGTACCACGTTTGATAACTTTACTCCTTTTAGAAGGAAAATACTCAAGATGTGGTAGTAACTTTAACAAATGGAAAGAAAAAGGCCAAGAAAATTAGATACAAAGTAAAAAATAGGTTGTCAAGCAATCAGGAGACAACGAAACTCAAGATAGAAGAGAGAAATTGAAAGACAAAAACACTCCAAACCCCAAAATAGAAGATTCACTCCCAAGTATGGTCGCTAATTCTATTACAAGGAAAATCACTCTATGGAATGGGGTAAACCACAACAGATGGAATGACTACATAAGTCAACTCTAATTCCAAGTATGATATATAAATGAAAATTCTAACAAGACAAGATAAAGGAGCCTACCTCGTCTGCATGTTCGATGAAGACCATCGTTGAGAATGCAACTCATAGATATTTACCTGCAACTTGTCCTCAAAAAACAAGATACACAAGCATATGGTGATAACATATAATTTTATCACATACAATAGCATAATCCATTAACATTCATAACAAATACGCCCATGGAATATTAATTCAAATATTTTCAAGACATTAATTGGATGAGAAAAGAGTATTTCTATCAAAAAATGATCAATGTAAGTGTATAAGTGACAAACTTCTATGTCGGCACATCTCAGAACTGAGAAACTAAGTCCCTTCCAACTAGGCCTCCACCACTTCAATCCTCCACCAAAGGCAATCTCATAGAAGAGAGGCAATAAGGTTCTCCATCAAAGAGGGAAGAGATTGGAGGCTGACCAATGTGTTCATAATTTCAAGGATAAAGGGATGCAGACTCAACGTGAAGTGAAAATTTCTCCAGAGTATCTTTTCTCTCAAAAGTTTAATTCTCTCCTCCTCCACGACTTGGATATGGCTCAATTTGTAGCTTTCAAATGGAACTGAATGACTAAGTGAGAATGTTTCTAGTATATGGAAGGTAAAGGATCATGGATCTCGTGATGTGATATGGAAACCCAACACAATTTTTAATTTTAAGAACCAAACTCTATGTACATGGGCTGTAGTGGTGCAACTTGCATATATGCATGATTTCTAATTGGTAGGATGCGTATATGTGGAAAAATATGATTTTTTGGCTCCGGGAAGTGCAAAAGGGGACTTCAAGTCTGCATAGGGAAATGGAAAGGACTTATGAGCAAGTTGCATGGGGTGAGGAAAAACTTGCTATAACAATGTGTATGGAAATCCATTGAGAACACATAGAGTAAATATTGGTACATAACATAAGCCCAAATTTTTGAACATAGGATACTATTCGAATGATGAAACTGTTGAAAAGATAGAGGAATTACTATGTGAGTACCAGTACTTGTTTCGAACCACTTTTTCAAATATGAAATGAATTTATAGGGAGTTAGGAGAGATGAATGTACCCTTTAAACTAGATTCTAAGCCAGTGAATCATAGGCCACATAGACTTACCCTAGTGTCTAAGAATAAGGTAAAAGAGAAGATAGATAGGATGTTGGAAGATGGAATTATTGAACTCATTGCATAATCAAAGTGGATCAATCCAATGGTGGTTTTGATCCGGATTTATTAGAAGAAAAAAATGAAACACAAATCTATAACATTAACACAAAGATACAATGAATAATAATAGAGAAGAAGTTAAACTTAACTTCTATTCAATAAATAAATCTGTTGAAACTGTAAAATGCAGAAAGAAACAATCTTGCTCTAATGGTGGTAGTTAATCTCTGAGAAGATATGTGGCGGCTACGCACATTCACTTGAGCACATTACAATGAGGCCTCCAGGAATTTTTAGCATCAAGAAGTAATCATAAAACCCTATATATCTGAAAACCTAACCATAGGAGATGAAGTGCCAAAATTCATGTGGGCCCCGATGGGGTAAGTTGGTACATAAACTTCCTGGGGTCGTAACTTTTGCATACAATCTCCATTTTAGGCACACAATAACCTATTAGAAAGGTATATCCAAGGACTACACATATTTCCTTCAAACGTTGACTTTCCCAATAGTGTGACTGTGGTGAGCCCAAAAAACGTTGTTTAGGGCCTCAAAAAAACCTTAGAAGTTTAGGACCCAAAAAACTAGAAAAAACATTTCCAAGAAGAAAATTGTATGTGTGTTACACATTATTTTGGTCACCCCAATGATCCATTGACAACATGTGTTCATGTTCCCAAAAATAGCCTTTATTCATGAGAAAAGTGATTATCTTTCTCTTCTCAAAAACCCTATTAAGGAAGGTCGTCATAGGTTGCACCATACACAGGGTGCGACGATGCCTGATTGTCGCCCCCTGCTCTAAATTTGGGTTGCAACGTCTCTGCGGGCTACTCTACAGCTAGGGTGTGACGATGTCAAAAGATTAATAAAAGGTCGAGTTTCATGAAAGTTCTAGAAGGGGATCTTATAGAAGATGAGGTGGCATCTGTATGGTTTGGATCTTACTCACTTCTCTAATTTGGTGGAATCATCCTAATCTCTCCAACCATCTCTCTTTCCCCTATATAAAGAGGGATTTCTCATGGAAAAGGATAAGGTTGATTTAAGAAAGATTAATGTTTAATAGGTTAAGAATTGGATGAGGAATTCTACATTAGTTCATACTTGAGGGCTTCATTTCCGTTTATCAAGCTATTGTGGATATTCTTCATTCAAGGTCAGAGAAAGTGTGTGTGTTGGAGCAAAGGGTCATTGAGAGGGGACCTTGCAACATCAAGGATTTGGTTGTAATCTCCACTTTCATTTTAATATAATACAATGATATGTTTCTTTCCCATAAAAGTTGTCTTGTTTTATTGTATGATTCCTTGATGACATCCATAGGTTCTCGTTGAGTATATTATATTTCTTTCATATTGGTTGGCTTGTGTTCCCTTGTAGATTCAATATCAAAAGAGCACCAAGGTGGAGCTAGGATGACAATGGAAAGAGGAAGTGATATTTAAATGGTATATTGCCCATATCTTGTTAAATAGTAAACTCAATGGTTAGAGCTTAGGGAAAGCGTCATATTCTGTTCTATTTTGTTCTATATCTAGGTGGATCTAGGGAGATCTGTTTATGTCCACATTTATTGATAAGTCCCATAACAAAATTGGAGACCATATTGTTTCATCTCACCACTCCTGCACTTGGTCAGTTGTTTTTTTCATACTCTTGAGAACCCCTTCACACCGGTTGAAAACTCGAGGCTCCATACATTCTAGCGCATACTGAAAACATCTCTAAAGAGCCATATGGGGAGTTGCACTCCATTCCATGTGTGTGATGGTATATAGGATGCTCCATAGAGAAAAGTCTCAGACGTCTCTTATAGAGACTTTACAGTTTATGCTTTTGAGTATCGGACACACAGTGTGCACTAATATAGTGGTTCATAGGCTCACCCCCACCCCTACTACATGTAAGTGTGACTCAGGACCCATGACGAGATATCCTGGTCAAGAAGTAGATATCCTTGATATCTATCGTAAGAATGCGAGAACCCACATGGAACGCCTAATCCTTCACATCCCACATGTGAACTAGGTACTTGAGTAATCTCAGTTGGGCCCTCATACCCTGGATTTTGAAAAACTTTAGCAACCCACACTACTGGAGAACCATTACCATTCCCGGGTCATTCCCGAAAAAGTAGTATTCTTCCTTGTGTTCTCTCTCATGCCATTCCAACAATTTTACCATGGAAAACCTGCAATGGAACATTAAAGAGAGATTAACATCTTTATCTTCTTCCCTGGATATTTTTTAGTGGCCAATACATCTTAATTTTTTTTTTGAACTATGCACGTCGCAGGCCTGGGCATTCGTACAGTGTGGATTCATTGCAAGGATAGCTACAGGGTCTCCTGCGACAACCCTAGATCATCGTAGGGACCGATATAGGGCACCTGTGATGACCTCTGCGCATAGGTACCCTCAAAAACTTAACTCAAAAGTTTAATTTTAACCAATGAAAAACAAATTTTGATCCATGGAAAGTTGAAAGAGATGGAAATTACCTGTTTTGTGGAGACCGTTCGTCGAATGATCAGTTGTGACCTCCATAATCCCTAGTGGAAAATTGAGGTAAATGTGGGGTTTTAGAGCAAATTTAGGGTGAAATGACAATGGAATAGTGAAATGAAGTTTTTACCCACTTTTATCGTCTTTTTCACTTTTTCATTGGTATTTTTATATTTTTTTATATATTTTACCTAATCCCTAAAGTCCTAACGAATTTTCAAGTATTGATTTTTTGCAGATGAAAAGTCTAGGAGTGAAAACATTGGAACAAGGATACACTTTTTGGTCTGTTTTTATACATTTGTCGCATGTACAGATCCTTTTAGAGTTTTTCAGGAAACACTCTAAGCTTAGTTTTTGTTCTTTCTCGTGCTTATAAATCAATGAGAATGTAACCGAGTATACTTTTATCACTTTTTTGGACTCGTAAAGGTTATATGAAAAAGGAACCCCCTGGAGTTCCCTTTAATCTCTTTTCAGACTCTCTAAACATGAAAAGATTTTAGAGCGATCTTGTTCTTTTCACACTTGTAAAAAGTATTTGAAGAAAGAATTTGATGAGCGGTAGGTTATCACTTTTTCGGTCTCGTCAGATTAACTTACGAAAAATGAACTGGCGGAGTCCTCTTTAAGTGTTTTTCAGACTCTCTAAACATGAAAAAACCCTAAGTTTTCTCTCTTTGGACTCATTAAACAAACATCGAAAGACCCATATGTGACCGAACCACTCCTTCTCAGGGTTCGTTAAACATACTCCGAGGGACTCATCCGAAGGATGAGATTACATCAACAATCATATCTTATCCTCCTCAATCTTGCATAAAAATAAAGAGGTACTTGCCAGAAATGGTGGGGGGGGGATTTGGGAAAGAAATGTGTCTTTGTATCAATGTTAGCAGCAGTAATAGTCACTCTTGAACATGACACCCCACTTCATCATTGTATCCGGGTTGGGAAATCCATTTGTCTCTTGTTTGACCATCTGCATGTCCATATGTCGGGTCCTCCTTGAGTCAATGCTTCCAAGACTATTGTCGTGTCGTTCATATATTCCAGAGAAGTCCAACCTCAATAAGCCTTCTATCGAGTCAACCATCTACTATTATAAATCTTCTACAATGTTGGCCTTCCCTGTGTCAGTTTCAAATCACTTCACACTCTGATCTACTTCGAATCTATTATGTATTTTGTGTCATTGATGGGGGATACATTAAGGCCCTCCTGTGACGAGTCTTTTCCTATCGAATTCAATTCATTATCCAGGAACAAGGCTTAGAAATCATTCAATACCTTAGATCCTGCATGCCTCAATGGCAGGTTTCTTCACTTTCAACATTGGGTTCACATCATCGACCCATTATTGGAATATTCCATCGAGTGTTCGAATTCAACTCATTTATTCACATTCATTGGATTGTACTGGGGTACCTTGAGATTCATTGACATCAATGGATATTTCCCTCGCACTTGTTAACTGTTCTCATCATTGACCAGTAATCAAGTGATTTCTACCATGTTTAACTTTAGCACTTGTAATCACATGGTTATATTCATACTTAGGAATGATGAAAATGAATACCCTATATCATACCATACCGGTCTAGGCTACGACGGAGTATCATGATTTGTATTGAAACATAGATCCTTTTTGTATGTCTCGTGGTTATGTCCAAATTTGAGTCATTTTAGTGCATAGATCCACAGTGTATTCTTGGTGGCTATGATGATTCATAATGACATGGATCCACAATATATGTTTAGTGGCCATGAATCACTTGACATTTTGTAATCTGAGTATGGGAATGCCTACCTCAGACAATGGTATATTATTATGTTGATGCTTGATTGTTTGCAGGTTTCCAATCGATGTGCTCCTTGTTTCTGACACACACATTTTATAAAGTATTTTGGTTGTCATGAGTTTCAGCCTCATACTTTGGGGGACATTATGTTACACATTATTTTGGTCACCCAAGTGATCCATTGACAACATGTGTTCATGTTCCCAAAAAGAGCCTTTCTTCATGAGGAAAGTGAATGACTTTATCTTCTCAAAAACCCTATTAAGTAAGGTTGTCGTAGGCTGCACCATACACAGGGTGCAACAATGCCTTATCCTCACCCCCTTCTCTAAAATTGGGTTGTGACATCTCCATAGGTTGCTCTACAACTAGGGTGCGATGATGTAAAAATACTAATAAAAGGTCGAGTTTCACGAAAGTTCTAGAAGGGTGATCCAGGTCGATCATCTCAAAATTCGATAGATTTAAAGTATTCAAAATGAAAAGTAAAGCTTACAAAGTGGAAGATCTCGTCAGCAGCTTTCCGATGAAATTCATTTTGGGAAAAACAACCTCCAGATGATGAAGATATCAGCAGTTGAAGTTTCATCAAAAATGGTTGGAAATGGTTAAAAAATGTAATTTGGGGCTATGGGAATTGAACCCAAGACCTTAGAATAAGGCCACCATGACCCCATGGTTGGGAAAAAGGGGAGTGGTCAAGGGCTTATCCCTCAACCTTCCCAACACCAAGGCCCCCCTTGGTATCTAAATGTTATTATAAACCATGCCATATGCCTCCACAAACTATGCCATATCAAATTGCGCCATATATCCAAAGTCCATATATTACAAACCATATGCGACTTCATATAAATTAAACCATATAATATAGATACCATATATTAAACCAAATCACACCAAGACAAATCCAAAATCATATGTGGTGGGAGGAGAAGCTCGCGGGTTTGACCTCGGGACTTACACCCCCCTAACCACCACATCTACCAACATGCCACCGCCATGAGACGTGGCAAGAGGTGGTGGAATAACCTTAAGAATTGCCAAATTTGGTGGGATTTTGGTGGGCACGTGGCCTATGGCCCACGCCCCTTTTGTTTTTATTTCCATTATTTAAATGAGCCATGGGCACGAATCTCAAGGGAGAGTTTTGATGCAGACAGAGACTGGTACGCAGCCCGAGGTGGTTTTGCACAGTGACTGAGGTGGTTTTACACAGAAATTGAGGTGGTTTTCCACACATCCCAAGGTGTATTTGCATGCAAACCAAGGTGGTTTTACATGAAGATCGAAGTGGTTTTGGATTTGGACGCATCTCGAGGCCATACTAACTGTACGAATCAGAGGCAGATTTTGGGAGTTGTGCCAAGAAGGGCACTCTAAGTCCAGTTCTGAAATATATCGAGTTTATACTCAAAAGTCTCGACTTTTTGCAAGGATTACAGATCCAACTTCATTTTTTGCATTCAGGCATCCAGACAGAAAAGTGCTCACAGAATCTTTCAGATACATAGAAAGGTATTCATGTTCATACTTAAAAGTCTCAGAATTTCATCTTCTAGCTGTTGTTGAAGTCTGTTACTGTATATGAGAGACAAAATTCAGAATTCACTTTATAAGAATTTGAATACTTAATCTATCAGACTTCCCATTTGGAAAGTGGCTCAGAGATGTAGCCAGGGGGTCTGGTGAACTCTGTTACCAATTATTATTCATTGATGGTTTGCTTACATGTTTATGTGCTCATGTGCTTGGTGGATGTTCTTTAATTTTTCATTACAAAGGTGGTTAACAGTTAAAAATTCACATGCAATCAATGGTTAAAATATCTTGAATTTTAGATCAAGTTGGTATCAGAGCGAGGTTAACTAGTGCATTTTTGAGTTTATGTTAACAAGATCCAAGCTTCAGCGTGGTGAAGGATAACTTGAAGAGTTTGATCTAGAGATTAGTTCAAGAAGAGGAAGGATGTCTTCACCAAAAGGAGAAGAAGCAGCTTCTTCTATCCCTTCTGAAGGGGAATTTCTGAAAGCTTTCATGAGAATGAAAATAATGGTAGAGAAGCTCTATCAAGATTGAAAGAAAGGTGAACAAGGTGGACCATCTCATACAGAAGGTAAAAAAGAAGGAGGTAGTGAGGAACCTCCTAAAACCCCACCAACTTCTCCATCTTTTCTTGATGGTTCTATTCCTTCTCCATTTG
>JASDQU010680390.1:0-10675 GCA_032191745.1 Picea mariana
TTTAGATGCAGATTGGGCAAACTGTGTTGATGAGAGAAAAAGAACCAATGGAGGAGCATTCTTCCTGGGTGACTCATTAGTAGCATGGCTTAGTAAAAAGCAAGGATCTATTTCCTTATCAACTACAGAAGCAGAGTACATTGTTGTTGCTACCTTCTGCACTTAGATTTTATGGATGATACAAACTCTTGCAGATTTGAAGGTAACTTACACTAATCCCATTCCACTTCACTGTCAAAACACCAGTGCCATCATTCTCTCTAAGAATCTTGTACTTCATTCAAAATCTAAGAACATACCAATAAAATACCATTTTCTTAGAGAACAAGTTACAAACAAAATTGTTCAGATGAATTATATTCCTTCCATAGAACAGATAGCTGATATCTTTACTAAACCGTTAGTAGTGACCCCTTTTGGATATCTTCATCAAAAGTTGGGGGTTATAACTTCTTTCTTCTAATCTATTCACCTAGTCAGGGGGAGTACTTATTGAATATCTATTGTATTTCTAAGTTGCTCATAGTTGACAGGAGGAGTATGTACTGCAACAGCTCAAGGGGAGCGTGTTTCTTCTTTGACATTGATGTCAAAGGGGGGGAAAGTGTGGTAATTTCAAGGATGCTATTGGTAATTTCAAGGATGCTACAGTGGTATAGTTGGTAATTTTAAGGATGCTACTGGTAATTTCAAGGATGCTACAGTGGTATAGTTGGATGTTCTTCAAGGGGTTGCCATCAATGCTAAAGGGGGGGATTGTTGGCATATTTATTACGGGTAGATAGAAGGCAGAGTATTTGTTTGTCATTGATGGCAAGATCAGCCCGACGATGATGAACAAGAGAAAGTGGCAAGACCAGTAGCACAACGATGATCGTATGGCAGTGCAACGATGATCGCATGGAAAAATTAGAACCGTAAACTCCAGAAGTCAAGGAAGAAAATCACAGAAGAAAATCCCAAAATGCGATAGATCAAAGCATGTCAAAGACTCCATTTAGGATTTTCGAAGACCAAGAAATCATAGTTTCGGATACTAGGAGTTGGAGGAGTCAAGAGTCGAGACTCTTCATCACAGGAGTCCCGAAGTCGCGAAATGCGAAATGCCGAAATCCCGAAATAGGCACATCAACAAAGAGTTTCATAGATAGAGAAATAACTCTGTTTCGTAGTTCTAGATATCGGGAGTTGGAGGAGTCAAGATTCGAGACTCTTCATCACAGGAGTCCCGAAGTCGCAAAATACGAAACACTGAAATCTCGAAACAGGTACATCAACAAAGAGTTTCGTAGACTCTCCTATAGCAGGCTCTCCTTCGTTCAGCTTTCCTTTGCTGACTGTTTTTTCTGACCTCAACATCATCTTCTTATATCCTCTATAACTATGTCCAACTGCTCCATTGATTGGTTCTCCTTATGCAATCTTCTCGGTTCCAACTCTTCCTTATAAGTGCGTAGATCATCATGATCCCCCATGTCATTTTTTTCTTCTGTGGCATTAGCTTGCCACTCTACTGCAAACTTCAGTTCTACAGTCTCATCACTGAGTTGTTGCTCAGCTTCTTCCTTTGACAAATTGCCTTCTGTCAGCTCTCCTTGTGTTGGTCCAACCCCAACTTCTTCCAACTTCTCCCCAGGCTGGTATGCTCCTTCATATGTCTTCAACTTGACCTGTTGGATGTGCAATCTTTTCACTATCACCCTCCTCTCTAGGGATTCCAACTCTTCATACAGATTAGCAAAATCCATGTTGTCTGCTTCCTCTTCTGTTGTAGGCTCCAATGCTACAGTCATCTCCGTTTCAACTTCTTGGCTGAAAATTTTGAGCAATGTTGTTGAATGCTCATCTCCTTCTGCTAGGGTAGACATCAGTGTCTTCTCCATGTCTCCCTCTTCTCCTTGGGGAGATTCTGATATATTCTCCTTCATCATGATAGTCACCATTGGATGTCCTTCTTCTATTGTTGCATCTGCAACACATGCTTTGGCCTTAACTGGGCTATCTGGTGGGAATATCCAAATTCCCCCAATGATCAGAATGCTCCTCTGATCCTCCTACTGGATGGTGGAAGTATTTATCTTCTCATCATCGTCATTCATGTGGTCTACAAATCCACATGAATATTTATCCATCAGCACTTCTTACTGACCTGAAATCACTTTTGAGCTCTTGAGACTTTCAGATAGTCTCATTTCTTTCTGCTTGCCCATCTGGAAATTTGGGAATTTTCTGCTGCCCACCTAGCAGTTTATGAGATCAATCGATCCCACCTCATTGCCCATCTGTTAATTTGAACTTTCAACACTGCTCCTCCGGCAGTACATGAGACATTCCTCTGATCTCTTTCTATTTCCCACCTGACAACTTGAAAGTAGATTTTTGTCCACCTGGCAGTTTATGAGACCTTCTTCTAATCTCATATCATTGCCCCCCTGGAAATATGAATTTTTGTTGTTGTCCTCCTGACAATCTATGAGATCCTCCAATGATCTCATTTCATTGCCCACCTAGCAATTTGAAAATTCATCTCTGCCCTCCTAGCAGTTTATGAGACCTGAAATTGATCTCCCTTCCTCATCACTGAGGGTTTCTCCAACTTCTGGCTCACAAATGCAAACCAGATCTGTGTCACTGAGGTTTTCAGCATACCTCAGACACTTCCTCAACTATTGTTGTTGTTTCCTGGCCAACAAATTTTGAACGGGCCATTTGGATTTCTTGTTCAAAGGCCATTCATACCTACAGCGTACTTTTGCCTCCTACTTCATTTTCAATGTCAGTTGTTCCATTCTCACTCTTATCTCAGCGATTTCCTCATCAATTTTTGCATTGTTGTTCTGCTGGTGGTCTCCTCTTTGACCACACTCATGGCCTTCAGTAGCCATTTCCACCTTCTACCTGCCCTCCTGGAAAGTCTATGGATTACTCTACACCCGAGAGCATCTCCATATTCTCTTACAACTCACCCGGTTGTTTCAATTTTTGTTGTTGCACTCGTTCAACAACCTCCTCATAGAGCATCAGTACTCTATCTTCCTTCACCTGTTGTCCACAAGTGAACTTCAACTTATGATACCATTTGTTGTAGTCAGACAGTCTTCTCTATCTCCTTTGACTGAAATCTATAGATGAAATTAACTTTGATACCTATTGATGGTATGAGGCTATCTCCCTTACCTCCTTCACCTAAAATCTATAGAAGAAAATTAGCTTTGATACCGCTAGATGTAGATCCCCTACCACAGGAGGGTCCGCTTGACCTCCCAATCTCTAAAGCATTCAAATCTACGAGATGAAGTAGCTCTTCAGGTCCTCTACTATAACCCCATGAAACAATATCCATAGGTCCTTTAGAGGCTCAGCCCAGGCGAACAAGAACTAGGCGTGAGCTCCCTCCATGTGATCACCGACCATGACCACAGGCCTAACTAAAAGGCACATTTCATTTCACAATTTTGAGATTCTTGTATGTGAGTCACTCCTGACTCCTTTTTCTTGAACTCCCGATCCCCAATGTCCCAATCGGTGATTTGTCTCGACACTAGCACCTCTCACTAGGCCCCTTCAACTATGACGATGGGCTAAACCAAGCACCAACTCAAAACGTGTTTCGGGATTTCACGTATCACGAAGTCAAAAGACTCCTCATCTCAAATATTTCAATCCTCGAAACCCTGAAATCTACTTTGTGGCAGATCAACTGTCCACGCTCCTTCTTCGATCTGACGGCTCAGATATAATCACGAATTCAGGCCTCGCGAGTTCTTAAACTCTTCCCTTTGATTTCTCTCCTGTGCAAGTCAACGAAACATTGAACTATCACCATGTGTCCCTCTCGATGGATGGCTCAGATTCACTTCAACTGATCCGATGGCTCAGAATCTCTCTAGCCTTTGGTGCTTCGGCTCCTCGACGCTTCAGGCTTCGGCTATTTCAGTTCTCAAAATTGAAATTCCAACGTAAGTTTCTCTGGAGCTCATGATTTGGTGACAAGTGTCCTCTCACAAATGGATGAATCTCAGCTCTTCAACTCTTCGGGCTTTAGCTATTTCAACACTTCAACCTCAACCTCCTTCTGGATCTCCCGATCCATTGATATGTATCCCCTATAGATCCAACGGTCTGGATTCTCCTTCGCAAATCGGGATTTCATGACTTGTGACTTCCAAGTTAACACTTCTTCCACATTCCTGACTTTCGAAATGTCAAAATTTCAGAGCACCCAAATCTGGCGGCTCATGCTCTCTCCTCGATCGACGGCTGTCATCTTTTCGCGAGCTCGCACTTTTTGAATTATCACAAATATGTCCTTTGACTTCTCTAATGTGAAAGTCATCGAAACGTTGATCGCTCGCCACACGTCTCTTTCGATGGGAAGTTCTAATGATGTCTGGATTTTGTGACTTCGCAAAACCCTCTCTCCTGTGCACTCTGAAGTGCCAAACCTCATGCACGTTCCCTTGAATCCAATGGTTGTCGGTCCACGTGTTCAAATTTGACGGTTGAGATCTGATTCTCCTGCACTCGTTCCTCTTCTGCTTTCTTTGCTCACTGGATGTAGATCTAATGGTCCAGTTTTTTCTCCACAACTGAATCAGATGATTGTCGTTGCTCCTCAACTTGAGCTTCATACTTTTTTCGAATTAGAATATATTTCAAGAGTTCAAAGTTCTATGCCTTTGAAATTCCTCCTGTGAAACCAACTCCTTTTGGGTTTCTCTTACGCTTCTCAAAGCGTTATCTCTTTTGAGCTTATGGACTTAGAATAAATCCTTCTCCCACGCACACCTTGTGTTCTCGAGATTTCTTTAAACTCAGATTCTAAAGGATTTCTTGAACAATAAATACTTCTCTCCCTCCTGGCACTCTTCTGCTCTATGCACACCTTGTAGAGATTTTCCTCACAGAGTGTTCAACAACTATGTTCCTTACTAAACTCAACATGGATTTCTTCTGTGCACACTTGCATCGGCTCAATGCCCACTTGGCAGAGCTCTACAGATTCCTCAGTAACTCTAGTTCTCTTTGAACTCGATAAAGAGTTCTTCCCATGCACTCCTTGCACTCTGCCTGATGAAGGTTCAACGGTATCCCTTCTGAACTTTCCCTTGAGGTTAAACCTCTGTCAACGCACTCTTTGTCGACTGTGTGCACTCCTTGCACTCGGAAACCCAAAGAAGAAAAACAATTGAAACTCATGAAATACTTCACCAGTTACACATTCAAAACATGAAAATGCATAAAAACATATAAAGCATACATAAACACACGATATGCAGGAAAAACTACTTTTCTATTTTCTCTGTGTGTCTATACAGATTATTTACAAAAACTAGACTGTAACAAAGTCCCAGTTCTCCCAAACTCTCTCTCAGAACTTCTAAGACCTCCTAAGACCTCTCTCTCCCTACCTGAGATCTCTCTTGAATCTCCTCATTACAAAAGAGGGATCCATGAGCTTATCCTCTTCACCGCCTTAGTGTTATCGCTATCTCAGTTGTGGCACCATACTTCTACGGCTACATTCCATAAATGAATGTCCAGAACTGACTACAATCTAGACCTGCTACAAGTAACCATTTAAGGCAACCTAATCCACTACCTGTACAAAGGTGTGGTCTGGCATTTATCATCCTTACAACAGGATAATCCATATAGGATTATTTTAAATTTAAAGAAAAATGGGAGGTTCGGTGCCTCTGCCTTTTTCCATTGCGCATCTATGTATTAGTGTGTTGGCACATATGCTGAGGTGGAGCGATGTTCTTGCATCATACTCCACTTCTAGGAAAAAAATGATCTCCTTCTCATGAGCTCCTCTTCTCCAGTGTTGAAATCCTCCTGGATCCCAAACTCTCTTCTGGAGTTTCCCTCTTGCTCCTCTCCAACTATGATGTTGTTGCTGCTTCTATTTCTTCCCTACTGCTATAGTAGGATCTCCTCCATTCAGATTTTCTTTGCTGACTGCTTTTTCTAACCTCAACATCATCTTCTTTATCTCCTCTATAACTATGTCCAACTTCTCTAGAGGTTGGTTCTCCTTATGCAGTCTTCTCGGTTGCAACTCTTCCTTATAAGTGGGTAGATCATCATGATCCCCCATGTCATTTTTTTCTTCTGTGACATTAGCTTGCCACTCTGCTGCAAACTTTAGTTCTACAGTTTCATCACTAAGTTGTTGCTCAGCTTATTCCTTTGATAAATTTCCTTTTGTCAGCTCCCCTTATGTTGGTTCAACCCCAACTTATTCCAACTTCTCCCCAAGCTGGTATGCTCCTCCATATGTCTCCAACTTGACTTGTTGGATGTGCAATCTTTTCACTATCACCCTCCTCTCCAAGGATTCCAAATCTTCATATAGATAAGAAAAATCCATGTTGTCTGCTTCCTCTTCTGTTGTAGGCTCCAGTGCTACAGTCATCTTCGTTTCAACTTCTTGGCTGAAAATTTTGAGAAATGTTGTTGAATGTTCATCTCCTTCTGCTAGGGTAGACATCAGTGTTTTCTCCATGTCTCCCTCTTCTCCTTGGGAAGCTTCTGATATCTTCTCCTTCATCATGGAAATCACCGCTGGATGTCCTTCTTCTGTTGTTTCATCTACAACACATGCTTTGGCCTCAACTGGGTTATCTGCTAGGAATATCCAAATTCCCCCAATGATCAAAATGCTCCTCTGATCCTCCTCCTAGATGGTGGAAGTATTTAGCTTCTCATCATCTTCATTCACGTGGTTTGAAAATCTACATGAATCTTTATCCATTAGCACTTCTTGTTGACTTGAACTCACTTTTGAGCTCCTGAGACTTTCAGACAGTCTCATTTCTTTCTGCTCGCCCACCTGGAAATTTGGGAATTTTCTGTTGCCCACTTGGCATTTTATGAGATCAACCAATCCCACCTCATTGCCCATCTGTTAATTTGAACTTTCAGCACTGCTCCTCTGGTAGTACACAAGACGTTCCTTTGATCTTTTTCTATTGCCCACCTGACAACTTGAAAGTCCATTTTTGTCCACCTGGCAGTTTATGAGACCTTTTGCTAATCTCATATCATTTCCCCCCTGGAAATATGAATTTTTTTTGTTGTCCTCCTTATAGTCCATGAGATCCTCCAATGATCTCATTTCATTTCCCACTTGGCAATTTGAAAATTCATCTCTGCCCTCCTTGCAGTTTACGAGACCTGAAACTGATCTCCCTTCCTCATCACTGAGGGTTTCTCCAACTTTTGCCTCACAAATGAAAACCATCTCTGTGTCACTGAGGTTTTCAGCATACCTCAGACACTTCCTCAACTATTTTTGTTGTTTCCTGGCCAACAAATTTTGAACGGGCCATTTGGCTTTCCTGTTCAAAGGCCATTCGTACCTCCAACGTATTTTTGCCTCCTACTTCATTTTCAATGTCATTTGTTCCATTCTCACTCTTATCTCAGTGAGTTCCTCGTCAATTTCTGCTTTGTTTTTATGTTGGTGGTCTCCTCTTCGACCACGCTCATGGCCTTCAGTAGCCATTTCCACCTTATACCTACCCTCCTGGAAAGTCTATGGATTACTATACACCCGAGAGCATCTCAATATTCTCTTACAACTCACCTGGTTGTTTGAATTTTTGTTTCTGCACTCATGCAACAACCTCCTCATAGAGCATCAGTACTATTTCTTCCTTCGCCTGTTATCCACAAGTGAACTTCATCTTCTGATACCATTTGATGTAGTCAAACTGTCTTCTCTATCTCCTTCACCTGAAATCTACAGACAAAATTAACTCTAATACCTCTTGATGGTATGAGGCTATATCCCTTACCTCCTTCGCCTGAAATATACAGACGAAAATTAGCTCGAATACCACTTGATGCAGACCCCCTACCACGGCAGGGTCCTCTTGACTTCCCGAGCTCTGGATCATTCAAATCTATGAGCTGAAGCAGATCTTCGGGTCCTCTGCTGGAACCCCAAGAAACAATATCCATAGGTCCTTTAGAGACTCATCCCATGTGAACAAGCACTATGCGTGAGCTCCCTCCATGTGATCACTGACCGTGACCACAATCCTAACTAAAAGGCACGTCTCATTTTGCGATTTTAGGATTCTTATATGTGAGTCACTCCTGACTCCTTTTTCTTGAACTCCCGATCCCCAATGTCCCAATCGGTGATTTCTCTCTGCACTATCTCCTCTCGCTAGGCCCCTTCAACTATGATGATGGGATAAACCAAGCGCCAACTCAAAACATGTATTGGGATTTTGCATATTGCAAATTCGAAAGACTCCTCATCTCAAATATTTCGATCCCTGAAACCCTGAAATTTTCTCTACGACGTATCAACAGTCCACACTCCTTCTTTGATCTGACGGCTCAGATATAATCATGAGTTCAGGCCTCGCAAGTTCTTAAACTCTTGCCTTTTACTTCTCTCATGTGAAAGTCAATGAAACGTTGAACTATCACCATGTGTCCCTCTCGATCGATGGCTCAGATTCACTTCGGGTGATTTGACGACTTAGAATCTCTCTAGCCTTTGGTGCTTCAGATCCTCAGCTCTTTGGGCTTCAGCTATTTCAAATTTCCAAACTAAAATTCTAGCATAACTTTCTCTAGAGCTCACGATCTGGCGACAAGTGTCCTCTCACAAATTAACGGCTCTTGGCTCTTCGTCTCTTCGGCTCTTCGGGCTTCAGCTATTTCAACACTTCAACCTCATCCTCCTTCTAGATCTCTCGATTCGTTGACATGTATCCCCTCTTGATCCAATGGTCTGGATTCTCCTTTGCAAATCAGGATTTTGTGACTTGTGACTTCCAAGTTAACACGTCTTCCACATTCCCTACTTTTGAAATGCCAATATTTTGGAGCGCCCAAATCTAACGGCTCACGCTCTCTCCTTGATCAATGGCTGCAATATTTTCGTGAATTCACACTTTGTGAATTCACACTTTGTGAATTCTCACAAATATATCCTTTGACTTCTCTGATGTGTGAGTCATAGAAACATTGATCACTCGCCACACGTCCCTTCCGATGGATAGTTCTGATGATGTCAGGATTTTGTTACTTCACAAAACCCTCTCTCTTGTGCACTCCTAAGTGTCAAACCTCATGCACGTTCCCTTAGATCCAATGGTTGTCAATCCACGCGTTCAAATCTGATGACTGAGATCTGATTCTCCCGCGCTCGTTCCTCTTCTACTTTCTTCACTCACTGGACATAGATCTAACGGTCCAGTTTCTTCTCCACAACCAAATCAGACGGTTGTTGTTTCTCCTCCACTTGAGCTTCATACTTTTTCGAATTAGAATATTTTTAAGGTGTTCAAAGTTCTAGGGCTTCGAACTTCCTCCTACGAAACCAACTCCTTTTGGGTTTCTCTTATGCTTCTCAAAACGTTATCTCTTTTGAGCTTATGAAATTAGAATAAATCCTTCTCCCATGCACACCTTGTGTTCTTGGGATTTCTTTAAACTTAGATCCTGAAGGATTTCTTAAACAATAAATACTTCTCTCCCTCCTGGCACTCTTCTACTCGATGCACACTTTGTAGAAATTTTCCTCACAGAGTGTTCAGCAACTTTGTTCCTTACTAAACTCAACATGGATTTCTTCTATGCACACTTGCACTGACTCAATGCCCACCTGGTAGAGTTGTACAGAGTCCTCAGTAACTCTACTTCTCTTAGAAATCGATAAAGATTTCTTCTCATGCACTCCTTGCACTCTCACTGATGAAGGATCAATGGTATCCCTCCTGAGCTTTCCCTTGAGGTTAAACCTCTGTCAACACACTCTTTGTTGACTATGTGCACTCCTTGCACTCGGAAACCCAAAGATGAAAAACAATTGAAACTCATGCAATTATTCACCAGTTACACATTCAAAACATGAAAATGCATAAAAACATATAAAGCATACATAAACACACGATATGCAGGAAAAACTACTTTTCTATTTTCTCTGTGTGTCTCTACAGATTATTTACAAAAAATGGACTGTAAAAAATTCCCAGTTCTCCCAAGCTCTCTCTCAGAACTTCTAAGACCTCCTAAGGACTCTCTCTCCCTACCTGAGATCTCTCTTCGATCTCCTCATTACAAAAGAGGGATCCACGATCTTATCCTCTTCACCACCTTAGTGTTATCGCTATCTCAGTTGCGGCACCATACTTCTACAACTACATTCCATAAATGAATGTCCAAACCTGAATACGATCTAGACCTGCTACAAGTAACCATTTAAGGCAACCCTATCCACTATCAGTACAAAGGCATGGTCTAGAATTTATCAGCCTTACAACACGACAATTCGTATACGATTATTTTAAATTTAAAGAAAAATGGTAGGGTCGGCGCCTTTGCCTTTTTCCATTGTGCGTCTACGTGTTGGCATGTTGGCGTATTGGCACATATTCTAAGGTGGAGTGATGTTCCTTCATCAAACTCCACTACTAGGAAAAACATGAGCTCCTTCTCTTGAGCTCCTCTTCTCCAGTGTTGAAATCCTCATGGATCCCAAACTCTCTTTTGGAGTTGTCCTCTTGCTCCTCTCCAGCTATGCTATTGTTGTTGCTTCTATTTCTTCCTTGCTACTATAGCAGTCTCTCCTTCATTCATCTTTCCTATGTTGAATTCTTTTTCTAAGCTCAACATCATCTTCTTTATCTCCTCTACAATTATGTCC
>JASDQU010680390.1:27450-40768 GCA_032191745.1 Picea mariana
ATGGCTACATTCCATAAATTAATGTCCATACCTGACTACGATCTAGAGCTGCTACAGGTAACCATTTAAGGAAACCCTATCCACTACCTTTACAAAGGCGTGGTCTAGCATTTATCAGCCTTACAACACGATAATCCGTATATGATTATTTTAAATTTAAAGAAAAATGGGAGGATCGACGCCTCACCCTTTCTCCATTATGCATCTGCATGTTGGTGTGTTGGCGCACATGCTGAGGTGGAGCGATGCTCCTGCATCAAAGTATCTCTCATTTATTACAACTATTGAAAAATTGATTATCATATTAATTCTACTCTCGATATCCTAGAAATTTTTGGGCAGCCTGGGCAGTGATCATGGTTAAGGTAGACAAATTATGTTATTAAAAAATATCACCAATATCCAAATTATATAATAAAAATTTTCCTTCGACATTCACCTCTTTTGAATTTTAAAGCATTTTGATTGGCTAATAGCGTATGACATGGAATAGTTATTAGGGTTGGGGGGCGCATTTTTTAACCAAAATTCCTATAATAAAAACAAGATCAAATATGAATCAAAATACATAAGAGACACAATATTTATTTTTTGTAACTTTATCCAATTCTCCAAATCTGAGAACCCAAACTAGTCCTCTCAAAGTCACCAAAACTGAGGACAAAACCAGTCCTCTCAAAATCACCAAATTTGAAGACAACCTTGTCCTCCAATATACAAACAAGAAAACCAAACCTCAACAATATTCTAAAATTCTCCTCTTCCCATGAATATGTTGTAGATCACTTGTACGACTTGTTGACATCACCTGTCAGTTTGTATGGATATGTACCTTCTCAAAAAACTAGATACTTGATTCGCTTAACTGTCAACTTACATACAAACATTGTTTTCTCTCATGCAAATCATGTATACCCTATACATGATTCGTCCTTCTACAATCCGCATATATACGCAATTCACCTTCGTGCAATCTTCATATATACACAATTCACCTTCGTGCAAACTTCCTATAATCTCATAAACTTAGTTTTCTTTGCATGTGCATCCTTCCTCAATTTCGAATTCTGATCCAGAAACCCTAGGCCAAATCGCCTAGGTGCAGAAGTCTTCTTGCCAAAATTTCCATACTCCTTAGCACAAGTGTTTTACTCACTTATGCTAACTCTGTGATGCCACTCTATGATGATCAAATGTCACAATGACATCTCTCTTTTATATAGGAGTCTAATGAGTGAGTTTAGGAGCCCTTCCTAAACTCAATAATTAATTTGAATATTTTAATCCTCTTTGTGAGTGTGGCACCCTCACACAAACCCACAAATCCCATCAACTTTCCCATGAGTCCCTAGCCTCATTTCCCGATCGATTTCTCTAAAACGAAAGTCAAAACTGGTACCAACAAAAATTCCCACATGCCTCGCACCTTGGCCTTTAGTGGGAATTCCTCTCAAAGCTACAAAAATCAACAATGATATGGTGTAACAATAAAGGGGAAGACCTAGACAAACAACCAAATTGAAAAGGATAGAAAATGGTGATGTAAGGGTCCCATTCCTTATTTGATAAATATGGTCGAACACCATCAAGATCAATGATTTTACTATTTTAAAATTGTGGTAGTTTCTCCAAATAACACTAGGGACAAAAAAATGATAAGTGGAAGGGGGAGAGGATACATGAATGGGGGAATGACTTAGAATTTGATAGAGAGAGGCAGTACGGGTGCATCATGTCTCGGGTGTTTATTTTAGATACAAATTATTCTCATTGTATCATATTTCCTGTGAGGCCTTTGTTTTATAATTAATGAGTTTTTGTACAAGATCCATATCATCATCCTAGTTCGTTATCAGATTCACTTTTTCTTTCCCGCTTAAAATAATAAACATATATTTTTACACCATATGTGGATGCATACAAACAACTTACAAAATAATGTGTTATAAACTGGTAATAGTCTTTGAGGAACTATTTGAAATAGTCTTTGAGGAACTATTTGGTAATAGTATTTGAGGAATGAAAAATCGGTTGTAGCCTTCGTCATACTTGAGTCATTATGGCGATGAATATGCGTTGGTAAATTGTCAGAAAATTGGACCAATGTAATAGTGTGCTTATTAAGGGAAAAGAAACCAAAACATTAAAAATTATCAAACAAATAGATGGAAAAATGTCTCAAAGTATTGGCAATTGGGTCTAACCTAATAAATTTAGTGGAGAAGTGTTATCCTCCCCACCCCAGATCAATTACCACCACTGGCATGTTGATCCTTTAATGAGTATATTTTTGGATCGACCTTGAGCCTCAAATAATTTGGTTTACCTAGTGTTGGTTACTACTTTATCTACTTTGATCTTACTTTAATGTCATAAGTTGACCCAGGTTCATATTTAAACAAGATTCCTACAAAATCCCTCTAAAACTTTCGCCCCCCTTGGTAAACCAGAAGGTCGCGCAATACACAGGGTGCACTGCGCATTCTCACCCGAGATAGTTCTATGGTTGGCTACAATACTCATATGATTGTAGCCTGGGAATGAATGGGGATCTGTGATTAACCTCAGTGCCCTTTTATCATTCACTAGTTCATACATCTAGATTCATTACACTTTCATTCTTACTCATGCATGCAAAATATCATATTTAACTAATTCCTTTATTCATTATCTAACATCTAAACATCAACATCGAAGAATATACATAACATTCAGTCACACAACATAGGGTCTACCATGGTTCACCCCTCCTGGGCTACGTCCACAAAGATTTGGCTATTCTGCTCTTTTATTTGGCTATGAAGATTTGGCTATTCTACTCCTTAGCCTGTGATCTAACCCTCAAGATCTACCTTAATCCCTCTTCCCAGCTCAACATCTTACAAAATTAGATCAGACTTATAGTCACATTAAGAAATAACAACTACTAACCATGGTTGTACATGCTACCCTTCAGCCAACCCCGAACCAACCACCCCTTACCTAGACCTCCTAGGTACCTATTTATACATATTTTTGACTTACCAGCCATTACATTCTCTTACCAAAACCCTAACCCTATCCTGGCTAGGTATTCTTGCATGTGCACCTCACATGCCTTCCTCTTATGCATGCACATCTATTTTACATGTGTTGATCCTTCTACATGCGCATTCACCCCCCACATCATGCCTTTCCCTCCAACCTGGCTTGCACCCAACATGCCCCCAACATTGATATTGTGACTCGTCCTGAGTTACTATCTAACTCTCGTGTCTTCCACTGCTTGTGTCAGTGCTTCATATATATATACTATCTGTTGGAAATGCTCCTAAGCATGGATTCTCTTTGTTTTCATGGCTTCGAACACCTACGCACTAATTGGCATTCTTAATATCTCATCCCCCTCCAAGCCTATCTATTTGAGGCATGCTTTCATTGCGTCGTTTTCCACAACCAACTATCTTGCCTTTTCCTGTAAGGGCTCCAACTGAACCTGCCGTGAGATTTTTTGTGCCTGTACTTCTTTTTCTTCTGCCTGAAGGTTCTTCATTTCTACAGACGTCTTAATATTCTCTGGAAGTGACATTGTCTATTGTCACTGCTTGACATATGCCATTGTTGCATGTAATTTATCTTCCTTTCCTTGTAGCTCTTGTAGGCTCCCATCTTCTAATAGTTGGGTCCATAGTTGGATGCTCTTCTTAGCAGTTTCACCTTGTGGTCCCTATGTGTTACTCTGGGTGATTCATTCAGTTCTTCGTGGTTCTCCAACCTACGGTGGTTCCATGGTGGTTAAATTCAAATGACAAGCTCTCAATTCGTCAGGTGGTAGCGCAATTCCGCACTCTATCATTCTTTTGCTCGACTAGGTGTTTTTCTCCTTAGAAAAATAACAATGGGTTAGTTTCCCCCCTCTTTCTGACTTTATAGTGTGTTGGGGAAATGACAGTTGTGTCACACTAATACTTTTCACTTTTTCCCCTTTTCGTTATGTTTCTTGTGCATGGTACCCTTTTTACCCGTTAACCATTCTTCTGCATGTCATGTTTTTTTAACCCTGGTTTTCTTGTAGTGCCCTATTCTGTCTGCCCAGTCCTATTATGCCAAGTTCCCCCCATGTGCGATGAATTATTCTTATTTTTATCCTATTTTTTTCTTTTTTTTTAACTCTTTAATGCACAGTAACTTCCTAAGTACTAGGAGGTCGATTGTCCCTATACATCTTCAGTCGACTCCCATTGATCATTCCTCTAATTTGTGTACCTCCTAAGTATTTCAATTATACAACTCCCCCATCTATGATAGTCTTCACTTCATATGGTCCCAACCAATGCATTCTAAATTTTCTTGGGTGATGAAGAAATTTACTATCATACACCAAGACTAGGTCTCCTTTCGTGAAACTCTTCCTTTTTATATGTCTATCATGCCAAGATTTTTCTCTTGCTTTCTATACTTCTTGGTGAAATCCTACTAGAATCCTATCTTCTTCCAACACCATCAGTTGACTTATCCTTTCTTGTATTACACCTTGTTATGTCACATTAGTGATTGTTGTTACGTGCAGACTAGGTACCAAACATTCTAATGGCATCATTTATTTTTGTCCATACACTAACCTGAATGGTGTCTTCTATGTCAAATTTTTACATGTAGTCTTGTATGCCCATAATACTGTTTGTATATTCAAGTCCCAATCGTCCATGTTGAAATTTCATATCTTTGCCAGTGCACTCTCTAGAATCTTATTAAAGGCTTACACTGTTCCATTTTCTTGAGGGTGATACAGTGTACTCTTTTGATGATAGACTTCAAACTCCTCGATCAGAGCCTTGATAGTATTGTTAATGAAGTGAGTTCCTTGGTCACTCATCAAAATCCTTGGGCATCCAAATCTAGTGATCACTTGCTCAAACAGGAAGTGTGTTGTTGTCTCTGCACTGCAATATTTTACTGGTGTTTCTTCTTCCCATCTCGTTAAGTACGTTGTCGCAGTAATGATATACCTTGCTCTCAACCTCTTTGTTATTGGATTAATTGGTCCCACAAAATCTAGTTCACATTTTTCGAATACTTGCAAGGTTACTTTTGGTCTTAGGGGCATCTCATCATGTCTATTAGGTTTTCCAACCCTCTAACATACATCACATTTCTAGAAGTAATCCTTTTCATCTCTGTGAATGGTTGGCCACCATAGTCCAGCATGCAATACCTTCTGCAGGGTATCTTTTCCTGCATAATTTCGTCCAGCTAATCCCTCATGGGCCTCTACTAAAATCCTAGGTCTTTCATGTTCGAGTACACATCTTCTCAAGATATTGTCTGCACCCATTTTGTATAAGTGTCCTGCAATCAATTGATAGTCTTCAGCTCCGACTACCATATTTTTCTTTTGTGCAGTGTTGAACTCTTGTGGCGTTGTCCCTGTACTTAAGTATTGAATGGTGTCTGTAAAATATTCATCAGCTAATTGGAATGAAAATAATTGTGCATCAAGGAATGTGTCTTCTAAATTCATAGTTTCTTCTCCATTGGTGATCCTTGACAGGTGATTAGGTCTTTCATTCAACTTCCCTAGTTTGACTATCACTTCAAATTCAAATTCCTAAAATAGCAGTAACCATCTNAACTATCCTACTCCTAACTGCACCACAATAGATCCAAGTGCAATTGTTGATGCATCTACATGCACATGGAATGTGTTTTCCCAATATGGGAATACCAGTATTGGTGTTGTTACCATTTTCTCTTTTAGAGTGTCCAACCCTTGCTGACAGTCCTCATCCCACTAAAATTTACTATATTTCCTCAACAGTTTCTCCATCGGCGTCGTGATTTGCGCATACCCTTTTATGAATTTCCTATAGTAGCTTGTGTGTCCCAATTTTTCTCTCAACTAACGTACTAGTTTCAGTGGTGGTAAATTAACAATCATTGCAATCTTGGCAGGATCTACTAGCATTCCATATTTGCACACTATATGGCCCAATAGTATCCCAAAGATGCACTTCTTAATATTTAATGATATCTGGCACTACCTACATCTTTCCAACATTAGTCTTAATACCTATACATGGTATTTGAATAGACTATATATTGTCCAATCATCCAGATATACCTCTAAAAATTGGTGGATGGATTCTTTGAATGCGGCTATGACTACTCTTGAGAATATTGTTGGTGCATTCTTCACTCCAAAAGGCATGACTGTGTACTGGTAGGACCCCCATTATGTGTAAAACGTGGTCTTGTACCTATCTTGTGGGGATATCTTGATATGATAGTAGCCTTAGAATCCATCTATGAATGAGTATGCTTTCTGGCCTCCTACATTATCTAATACCTCATCTGTGAAAGGTGTAGGGAAAGGGTCATGTAGGAAAGCATCATTCATATTTCTCAAGTCCACACATATCCGTATCCCTCCCTTCTTCTTCTCTTGAACTATCATAGGGCTTACCCATTCAGATTCCTCCACTGGTCCTATGATTCTAGCCTCCAACATCCTGTCAATTTATGCTTTTACTTTCGGCTTATATATTGTGTTCAATCTATATGGTCATTTTCTGAATGATCTAGCCTCATATTTGAGAGGTATATTCATCTCTCCTATCTCTCCTGATATGCCTTTCATCTTTGTAAAGGTTGTTGGGAACAGGTCACTATACTCATGCAGTAACTATGTTATGCTTTCTATTGTTTGCTCATCCCATTAGTCTCCAATGTTGGTCGTTTTGGGATTCTCATTTGTCCCAATGTTGACTGTATTCTCCTTGATCAGAGCAAGAAACACTTCTGATTCTAGAGGTGGACCTTCCACCCTTATTTCACCTTCAACTTCTATAATATGAATGTTTTGTGGGTCATCTTCATCTGGTGCTTCTTCCTGCACATGTAGCATGACAGTATTTCTTTCATTATCTGCATGTTCTTCTATTGATATTCTGTCATAAGTTTAACATCTGGTTACTTAATGAATATCACCCCTTTGATTTGTTTGAGTGTTGATTCTTTGTTGGGGTTCTCATTTTCAAATGATAAAGTGACGACAAAATTTGGCTATAACATTGTTCATTCTGTTGTGCCTCGGCGCGGTTCCTAGTCTATATACCAATTTTCTGGAATCCCTTCCAGTGTGTAAATAAAGTGATGAGTCCATTTTTCTGGTGGTGTCATTTTCCATAGTTTTATGCACTTCTCCAAGTGTTATGTTGGTTTCCCCTATCTGTCATACCTATGCAATTGATTTCTCCCTTGTTTTGCACCAAATCTGATGTGCAGTAATTGCTTATATTGGTACCAATCCTTGATTGTCCCTTTGTGTGCACCCCACCATCGTGCAAGTGTTTCCTTGAGTGTTATATCCAGAGATAAGAGCCTTTGATTTTTAGACACTTCATACTCATATCATGTGAGGAATTCCTCTAGGTTATTCACCCCATGAAAGTTGGGAGGTTCTCTTATCTTTGTATCCACCCATGTTACTGTGTGGTCTATTCTTACGCATCTTCTTGTGGAGTCTTCATGTAATATTTGATGCCAATTCTCCAACCCTGTAGTTGAGTCTGATGTGCATGACGTGATACTTCTCCAACTGAGTACCCCATCCATATTTGGATTCACGTAATCTTCTTCTCCCGCGGTGGTTCTATATAATTGGTTAATTTCATCCAGGTCTAAACAAGTGGGTTCTACAAAAATTTCTCCTTATGATGGATCCAATGGTGCAATGACTCTATACTCGCCTGAATCGAAATTCATCTTCCTCATATTTAGATTGATTATGGCTTGATTATCAAATTCCCAATCCAAGCCAAGCAATGTTGGATAAGGTGTTGTACCATCCAAAATTTATATCACTTTGAAATCAACTTTAGTGTGCACTCCATCCAGATCTATTGGCACACCCTTTAACCTTCCAATTGGCAGAACCCTGTGTTGATTTGTTAGTTTCAGCTGAATGGGTGAATATACTAATGTGGGCTCTCCCATACATTTCCATGTCTTCTTGGGTAGTGCATTCACTTCGAAGCCTAAATCGAGTATGATATCCCCCATGTTGAAATCTCTAATGTTGGTGTTCAATCTGAATTCTCTTCTTATTCTACTCCTCGTATGTAAATGATTAATTTTTTTTTGTTCGAGTTTTCCCTCTACTTCTGTGCTACATATTTCTACCATATTTTGTAACACTCTAATAGATGATGGATCATTTAGTAGTTTAACATAGGATTGAAGAAAATCCTTTATGGTACACTTGTCCTATAGGTTGTGTTTCATTAGTGTGATCCAACGACAAAGGCATATTGTATGTTGGTACATCCTGAGTATACTATGTAGTTGATGTGGATGCAATGTTCGGCTTCAAGAATTATTTTCTGGCTTGCTTGAATATCTCCTTTTTGTTCTATGCATCAAACTTCTTCTGTGGTTCAGCGTTCTTCTTTACCCATTGGTGTTGTGTTGGATCTTGTATCAATATGTCATCTCCTATATTAGCTCCTTCACGTGTAACTATGTTGATATTTATTCCATCATTCCTTGCTTTTGTAGAAATCCATTGAGCATTCTGACTGTTCTGATTTCTCTTTTCTTTAATCTCCCCAAGAGTGTCGGACAGTCTTCTGTGTCATGATCAGATGCACAACAATACATACATGTCGCAGGTGGAAGTGGACATCCTCTTGCATAGTGTCCTATTTTTTGAAAGTTATGGCATACCACCGGTCCTCTGCCTCTTCCAAAGCCTCATCTACCTCATCCTCCACCTATGTATCCAGCTTGATCTCCTCGCGGTGCATTGCACTGTGGCACCTGGTTATACTGTGCGGGATTATACTGTGGTTTTGCGGTATTGCACTTTGGTTGCGCAATGTTATATTGTTGTGGTGTGGTGTTATATGGGGTTGGTGCTTTGTTGGACTATGGTGCATCTTTCCATGTCATCATTTATGCCTACACCTTATAGGTGCTTGATGTTATTTCCCTCATCAACTCCATTGTCCTACAATTTTTGTCATCATGGCCTACTGACTTGCAAAAGTTGCAATATGAACTCTTAGGCATTGTCTGGTATTTATGCATCATTGGGCAATGATATGGATCATGCCCTTGTGTATTAAAAATATCACACCATAGTCCTCCTGATGGCAAAGGGTTTGGCAGTCCCGTTGTCATTTATTGTGAAAATGTTGGGCATTTGTTCTTGTGTTTTCCTTCTGTCCTACATGTGGTACACCAAACAGCTTCTCTTTTTTCCTTACCCATGTTCTAGTTTAATTGAAATGTTAGATTCTTCAGGTATTCCTTGAAATCCTCTATTGTTGGATCTGTTTTTTGATATTGGTTATCTTCTAGTTGCAAGGTTGCCTACAGAGCCTCTGCCTGGGCCTTAAAATTTTGTTATATTAAGGGGTATTTCAAATGTGGTAGCAATGAATTGACAAACAAATGCCTATGTTGCATATCTATCATGACATGCTTCAACTTTCCCTTCAATCATTTGAATATCTGGTCTATCTCCCAGACAGATTCTCCTGGTTTCTGCCTAATATCTATCATCTCATTCATGTATTGATCCTATGAGCTAGGCTTTTGGAATTCATTTATCAGCAACTTCTTGATATCCACAATCATTTTGGTTGCTCCTAGTGGAATATTTGCAGCTAAGCTCATGTACCAATCCAGTGTGCAGTCTCTTAGCATGATGGCTAACTATGCAAGTTTAGTGTCCTCATATATGATATTTTTTTCTTCCCAAATATTTTCACAGATGAACAAGTGTTTATCAGGGTCTTCTAACGCCTCTCCCTTGAATTATAGTAACTTGATGGTGGGATCACGTCCTTCCATCTTGAACATTGAACTAATACCTACGTGCGGTGTAGATCCTTGACTAATGCTTCCTAAAATGGCTCCCCCAGTCATTTCTCCCTATGTAGATGTACTTCCATCTTTGTTTCTTCCACTAAAATTCGATTGTCTAAACGGTGGTGTTATTTTTGGTATACTAGTCACACATGGGTTTATGGGTTCCACACTGACACTAATATGGATAGGAGTTCTACCTTCAATTTCTTCTCTTGGACCTCTTTCCTTCCTTTCATATGTTACGCACAAGATTTCCTCAATCTTCTCCACATCCTGGAGATCCTCTACCTCTTCTTCATCACTTGCCAAGCCTTCCCTCATGGCTATGGCTATCTTCTTATTGTTTATCTTATATTTGTAGGGTACTCCACTACGCGCTCTTCCAGTTGTTTCCATGATCTGCTTGAATTGGTATTCCTCCATCATGATTGGATCCAATGCCTCCTCCTTCTTTCCTTTATCCATCTCTTCCTCCATTTCTACATCTCTTGTCAGTGCTTCCCCCCTTCCCCCATGCATGCAGGGAAGTTTAGTTGTCTAAGGCCATTGTCATTACACCTTTGTTATACAGTAACATATTAATGGACGTGCACAGTGATCTGATATACCTACCTTGAGGTCCCTTCAAGAACTCTTGCTCTACTACAATGTAATACTTTGCATTATCTACTGCAAATTATGTGATAAATTTTGCAACAATGATGTCTAACCAGAAATCTACTCCACGCGTAAACCTATTGTCAACTTGTTGTAACTGTGCAATCTCAGTAGGATTTCATTCTAGCTATATGATATGATTTGTAGGGTGTTTTTCTTTCAACCTAAATATCCACTCCTACAACATGTGTGGGAAATCACAGAAAAATACTTCATGCAAGTCGTTGAATACGTATTTTTCTATATATTTACGTGGTGTTAACTTCGGGTTTCTGTTATTTTTTTGTGCAAATTCCAAATCCTTTTTTTTCAACTAGATCTCAATCTATGCCTTCATTGGGTTCCATGGTATCAACATCCCCATTTATATTCTCATTCTTTTAACATTGTGTCATCAGATCTTCATGACTCTTCAACAGATCTCCTTCACTCGATCCCTTTTTGTTTCAACCGACAATAGAACCATTTGTTGGTTACTAATTTATCTACTATGATCTTAATTTAATGTCATAAGTTGACCTGGGTTCATATTTAAACAAGATTCCAACAAAATCCCTCTAAAACTACTGGCCCCCTGGTAAACCAGAAGGCAACACAGTACATAGGGTGAACTACGTAGTCTCACCTGAGATAGTTCTATGGGTGGCTTCAATACTCAAATTCTTGCAGCCTGGGAATGAATGGGGATATGTGATTAACCTCAGTTCCCTTTTATCATTCACTAGTTCATACATCTAGATTCATTACACTGTCATTCTTACTCATGCATGCAAAATATCATATTTAACTAATTCCTTTATTCATTATCTAACATCTAATCATCAACATCGAAGAAGATACATAACATTTAGTCACACAATGCAGGGTCTACTATGGTTCACCCCTCCTGGGCTACATCCACAAAGTTTTGGCTATCATTCTCTTTTATTATATTTGGTTCCAACCTATAATGCCACGCACATTACAACTCTTCCTCAATACAAGTCAAGATCTTACAATGAGGTGGACTAGATCGCACTAGGCTCCTCAGCCTACGATCTAACCCTCAAGATCTACCTTAATCCCTGTTCCTAGCTCAACAGCTTACAAAATTAGATCGGACTTACAGTCACATTAAGCAATAAAAACTACTAAAAATGGTTAAACACACTAACCTTCAACCAACCACCCCTTACCTAGACATCCTAGGTACCTATTTATACATATTTTTGTCTTACCATACATTTCATTCTCTTACCAAAACCTTAACCCTATCATGGCTAGGTCTTCTTGCATGTGTGCCTCACATGCCTTCCTCTTTTGTATGTGTGTCTATTTTGCATGTGTTGGTCCTCCTGCATGCACATTCGCCTCCCACGTCATGCCTTTCCCTCCAAGATGGCATGTGCCCAACACCTAGGGTACCATCCACAAAATGAGGGGAAGTGCTCGATGGATTTCCCTGAGAGGTTTATCCTTGGAAAAATAATGTATCAAGGTATTGATTTTGAAAATAAAAACATTCGTAAATAATTTAAGTACGATAAATTTCAGAATTTAAAATAAAATATCAAATAAATAGATAAATTCTATAAACAAGTGGATTGTATTGCTAAACAATATTTCCCATTCAAAAAGTTGATTGTTTCATTGTTGATGATGCCAATGTTTAACCCCACCCTAAAACCATTTATGATGCCTCAAGTCCTTTTGAAAATTTTCAAACTATTACTCTTATTCTTTGAAATTATCCCACAATATTGTCCAATATTGTGCATTATTGTATAAATCCATATTTTCCCCTCTTATGTGCTCTACATTTCTTGACGCATGTTGAATGTATAAGTTCATAGGAATTCCCTTAATTCATTCCATCCACATCTCCACACTCCATACTACTTGTGGCATGTGGAATGCATAGGCCAATACATTCCACTTTTCTATGTTTGTCTACATAATGCATAAGTGACTGAAAGGTGCAGATGGATGAACCAAAATATGACACATGGCATGGTTAGTAAAGAGAGTATAACATGAATAAAAATTACATTATGAATAAAAATTACATTATGGATAAAAATAACCATGTTCCTAGAATTTTGGTGATTTCAACAAGTGGTATGATCCTTCAAAGGACATGAGGATTTGGTTAAATACTTTGTTTTTTCCTTTATGGTATGAAAACAACAATAAGAAAGAAGTTTCTTAGGAATAATGGTGATCCAATTTTGGTGATATTGTCAACTCTTTGGTTCAATGTGATAGATATTTTTATTGGTATGTTACATACAAGTGGTACTTAGAGTTAGAGAAGTAATAACATAATGAGAAAAAGGCATGTGTCGAAGGTTTAATGAATGTCATATATATAATAAAGGTTTTCAACTTCTAGAAAGTATTATATTGGTGCACCAAGAGGTTTTATTCTAATTGTCAGATGGTGAGGTTGGATAAGGAAGGAAAAACACCTATTTCCCTTACATCATCTACATTTAGGAGGATGCTGCAACTTTCAAAGTTGATGAATTTTTTTAGGATGTTAGAGGCATTGTGGCTTTGATATGATAAATAAATGGATTTCTCAACCCAGACTAGGGGTTTCAAAGGAATTATACCAAGATAATAATTTGTATTTAGTGGACCCTTACAAGTAATTGGCATATCCCTTTGCTTGATTAGTCAAAAAAATTCAAAATGCAAATGTAGAGGTATGTTGTGTATATTAATTACTAATATCTATATAAAGAAACATATTTTTTGTTAGGGGAATAACATTTCAAATTATATTTATTGCCAAATTTATAAATTCAAACGAACCAAGAGATTCTAT
>JASDQU010680391.1:26274-47377 GCA_032191745.1 Picea mariana
AGCCACAAATGAAAACATGAACTTGTGGCTACTAAGTGGTTCTAGTGTTTGAAATTGAGAGCAAGCCTTTGACCGAATGCAGGTACTGGGCGTTTGGTTTTGGAGGTATGACTATTCTAATTATGGACAATCCACTGGGAAGGTGTGACATTTGTAATTAAGACGTGGATGCTTCACCTGTACAAAAGTTTGAGTTTTCATCAATTGTGAATATCTAAAATTTATGACCACAAATAGCATACCAAGTATGGAATTTAATAGAGAAGACTTATTTTTTTAATCAGGTTATTGATGTAAGAAGCATTATTGTTTGTCCCTGAAACAACCCAGTGAATACAATATGTACGCAGACATTGAGGCTACATATAAATGTCTTGAAGAGAAATATGGAGTAAAAGAGGAGTATGTTGTCCTCTATGGTCAGTCAGTAGGAAGTGGTCCAACTTTGGATTTGGCAACATGACTTCCTCGGTTGAGATGGGAGAGCTATCAGGAGATGGAAATAGATTTTCTTATTAATGAACATGACCATTTCCAGAAGTTGAACTAGTGGCAGGATGTCGATTGAAGAGGTTAGACCAAACTCTCATATCTACTTTCACTTAAACTTTTGCAAGGAGTAGATCATTTCCAATCCGTCCCTCTAAGTAGTAGTGTATTTGAATTGTGCATTCAACAATTTTCTACTAGAGATGAAGTACATAGTTAATAAAGAAAGAAAGAAAATGATTTTAACGTCCATGAGGCTAACAATAGCCTATGGGATAGACCACCTCACACATTGATTTCTGTAGTTCGGCCCTTTTCCTGTTCAACTTGATGATGAGCTCCTCCAATTTCTCCACTGTCCCCTCGCTAAATATAAATCTCTTCGAAACTAATGTTGTGTAAAAGTTGTGATGAGAGCCTTCTCAAGTGACACGTGTCCATCTGACAGTTCCCAATCTTTCCTCCATCTGTCATAGCATGATTTTGCAATGGTAGAAGCTTAACAACCGTCTCTATGACTATTTCCACCATTGTCGGTCTCTTACTTCCTTTTCTGCCCGCTTCCATTGAAACATACCTGAATTTGAAATTCAACCACATGCTCCTTACTGGTGTTGATTGATGTTTCAAATTTTTTCAGGATTTTTTGTCAAGTTAAATAATTCAGTAATGACATGTATGCAACACAACATTACATTTATTTTTATTAAATTAAATGGACATTGTTAATTTGAAATATTCATTTGTATCAGTCCAATTATCCTCGAGAATTTTACAATAGAGATAGCTTGTACAAATATTCCACTGCAAGCAAGGCGACCCTTTATAATTCAAATTCAACTGTGAGATATCAAATACGAATGTGAGAGCTTGCTCGTCTATCTAGAATAACTTAAAGAGACAAAAACCAAGGTCATACATTTAGATAATGCTCATACTAGGGATTTCTTGAAACAACAGGAATCATCATTACCAAGAAGATGCCATTACAGTGTATACTCGACTTCTGTAAGATTGCTGGTCAGTGCAATCAAATTTACACTGACGGACACTCAGACATAATTTATTTTCCATCAATTTTGGTTCAAATTTCTCGACTGTGCAGAAACAAATTGGCTTGAATTTTGGTTTTTTAGCAAGGAGGTTTTTTATTTTTCAGGTTTAACCACAGAAGGAAAGGGAAATATTTTGTGGGTACAGTGTCTGGAAAATCATTCAGACAATTTTTGTCTGTGAGGTTTTGAGGAATCTCAAAATTTTCACCAAGTGTTTTGGGTTTCTGGGGAAATTTTAGGGCAAGCATTTTAAGGATGACAAATCCAAACCGTGTGCTCATGCATAGAAGGAACAAAAAAAATATTCTGTAGTGTACCAAGAAGAATAAGCACCTCTAGATAATTCGTTTGTTTTTTTGGCTTGTGCTTGGCATGCACTGGGATTTGAACAATGGGTTTCAACTGTGTATCCTTACGGTGGTTCAAAAATGGGTAAATACACGAGAAAAGGGAAACCCGTAGGTGAGGTAGTTATGATGGATGTTATAATTGCAAATGCGGAATACACAATTCACATATGATAATCAATAATCACACAGATCAGAAACACAGAGATTTCATGTGTTTCACCCAAATGTTGGGCTACGTCCACCAATCATAGGTATCGGTTGTCTTATTATTCAGATCATGGAGATTACAACAGACTTGCAAGATCTCTCATATCCTCCTCTCACATCCTCCCATTTTCCTCTACAGGAATACATAAATTTATATACATTTAAAAAATAAATTGATTATTAAATGCACTCCTATCCATATTCTAACTTGGTCTATTTAGTTGAAACTAATGCAGAATAATAAGATCTAAATCTATTCTTTGGAATTCGTTGTCACCAAATTCAACAATCTCCACCTTGACAACAATTAACCTGATACCTTGCTCCTTCCTTTTGTTCATCACCTTTTCTGCAAGCCAAGAGAAGCCAAGCACCATTGTAGCTTCTCTAAAAGTACTAGTTTTGAGAACATGTCTGCACAATTCTCTTTTGTATGCACTTTTTCAAGAGAGACTCCACGTTCATCGATGACCAGTCTTACAAAATGGTACTTGATAGGTATATGTTTTTTTTTACTATGATAGGATGAATTCTTATCCAAGTGAATAGCACTTTGACTCTCACAAAGTAACTTTACTTTGTCCTGCATCCTTCCAAACTCACCAAACAAACCTTTCAACCAAACTGCCTCTTTGTAAGCATGTGAAGAAAATACATATTCTACTTTTGTAGTGGATAAAGCAACAATGTTCTGTAGCTTTGAAATCCAACTAATAGCTCCATCTGCAACAGTAAACACATACCCTGAAGTCAACCTTATCTTGTCCAAATCACCTGCAAAATCAGAATCAACATATCCACAGACTAATTCACAACCATTGTTATAAGTGATACAATAATCACTTGTGCCTCTCAAATACCAAAGCACCCATTTTACTGCTGCCCAGTGCTCTTTACCTAGATTTTCCATATATCTGATGACAACCCCAACTGCATGTTAAATGTATGGCCTTGTACTAACTATCACATACATTATACTTCCTACTGCATTAGCATATGGTATTTGAGACATATATTCCTTTTCTTCTTTTGTACTAGGACATAAACTTGGAGAAAGATTAAAATGGGAAGCCAAAGGGACTGAAAATGGTTTCACATCGTTCATACCAAACCTCAAAATTATATTCTCAACATACTTCTGTTGTGACAACCAAAGCTTACCATTCCTCCTGTCTCTGAATATCTCCATGCCCAAACTCTGCCTTGTTGCTCCTAGATCTTTCATATCAAACGTCTTAGCCATCTGAGCCTTTAAAGTGTTGATCTCAGTTATGCTTTTGCTTGCTAAAAGCATATCGTCAACATACAATACTAAGATAATGAATATGACATTATTCAATTTATTAAAGTAGACACAATGATCATACTCACTCCTTGTATAATTTTGTCTCACCATGAATGTGTCAAATTTCTTGTACCATTGTCTGGGCGACTGCCTTAGACCATACAATGATTTCTTGAGCCTGCAAACAAATTTTTTGTTGTGATTCTAAACAAACCCTTCAGGTTGTTCCATGTAAATTTCCTCATCCAAATCTTCATGTAAGAATGCATTTTTAACATCTAGCTGCTCCAAATCCAAATCAAGTAATGCAACTAATCCTAACACAATTCGAATTGAAACAGACTTAAAAAATGGTAAAAAAATCTCATGAAAGTCAATACCTTCTTTTTGAGAATATCCTTTCATAACCAGCCTTGCTTTGTACCTTTCCAACTTATCACCAACACCCTTCTTCAGCTTGTAGACCCACTTGCAACCTACAATTTTTCCATCTCTTGGAAGTTCTACCAGGTCCCATGTGGCGTTCCTCTCTAATGCCTTCATTTCATCTTTCATTGCTTCTTTCCATTTATCACTGTTAGAACCCTTAACAACTTCCTGATAGCATGAAGGTTCATCATCATTAGTACTTAAAGAAACTAATGAAACAAAATCATCATACCTTCTTGAGGAACTCTGACCTGTGTAGACCTCCTTAGGGAATTTTTTGACTCATCCACATTCTATTGATTTTTATCGTCAAACATGTCTTCCTCTATAGGAAACTCTTCATGAACATCTTCAAAAACTTGTTCATGTTCACTTTCATCTGTATTTGAACTGGTTTCAAACTGAATCTATTGATACTTAGGTACTTCTTCCTGTTTCATTTGAACATCTACATCTGATTTGATGAGAGATGATTCATCAAATATTACATCTTTGTTAATGGTGATCTTGTGGGCAGTAGGATCCCACAACCTATACCCCTTAATACCATCACCATATCCAACAAAGATAAGCCTTTTTTATTTTGGATCTAGTTTAGAACGCTAATGTTTCAGAATTAGAGCATAGGCTTCACAACCAAAAACTTTAAGATTAGAATAATTACAAGGGTGAAATTTCCATACCTCTTTAGGAATCTTGCACTCTATTGTTGTTGATGGTGATCAATTCACCAGATAACAAGTTGTATTTACTGCTTCTGCCCACAGTTCCTACTACAAGTTGGAGTTACTTAGCATACTCCTTTCTCTTTCTAGAAGAGTCATGTTCATGTGTTCAACAACTCCATTCTGCTGAGGAGTATAGGAAGTGGTTTTATGCCTATCAATCCCAAACTCCTTGCAATAGTTCTCAAATTCCTTTGATGTAAATTCACCACCATTATCAATTCTTAAACATTTAATGGATCTATCAATGCTAGTTTCCACTAAAGCTCCAAACTACTTGAAGACAGTAAATACATCATCCTTTCTTTTCAACATATAGATCCACACCTTCCTAGAGAAATCATCTATAAAAGTAACAAAATATGATGATCCTCCATATGAAACGGTAGGGGATGGTCCCCAAACATCATAATGGATATAATCAAGGATTCCCTCACTATTGTGTCTTCCGGTTTTAAATTTCTACCTATTTTGTTTTCCATAGATACATTGCTTACAGAAATACAGCTTTAAAGACTTTAGACTAGGAAGAAACTTGCAATCATATAATACCTTCAATCCTCTTTCGATCATATGGCACAACCATTGATTCCATAGTCGAACAGAAGCACTGTCATTCTTGGATACAGTTGTCGCATGATCTGACTCGGTTCTTCCTTCTAACAGAAACAAGTTTCCAACCTTCTTTGCTTTCATAACCAATAGGATTCCTTTGTAGACTTTCATAAATCCACCTTGAACAATACTTTTATATCCTCCATTATCTAAGAATCCCAAAGAAATTAGGTTCTTCCTAAGCTCAGGTACATGTCTCACATCAGTTAGTATTTTAATATTTCCATCAAACATCTTAATTCGAATGCTACCAATTCCCACAACTTTACATGATATATCATTTCCCATGTAAACAATTCCATCATCTATAAACTAGTAAGTAATAAACCTGTGTCTATGAAGACACATGTGATTTGAAGCACCAGAATGTAATAACCATTGTTGATCATATCGTGAAGCAACACTAATTGATAAAACTTCATCAGTCATACATGAACCTTTTGTTGAACCTGTTTCGGTTGCATTTGCTTCCTTCGTCTCTTTTGGAGGGTCTTATTTGAAGGCTTATTGTATCTTCCAACAATCCTTCTTCAGGTGTCCAGATTTGCCACAAAACCAACACTTAAGCTTGCTCTTTTTTCCCTCAACTTTGACCGAGAGAAATCCCTCTGACCCTGTCCTCTTTCTTTAGGTTTGCCTCTGACCATCATTGCCTCAGATGTAGAGGTTTCTGAATTGGATTTCTTCCTTGTTTCCTCAGACAACAATTCTCCAACAATAGCATCAAACTCAATACTTTCCGTTGTGCTGAAACTAATAGAGGTAACAAAGTGATCCCATGATGTAGGCAAATAACAGAATAATGTAATTGCCTTATCTTCATATTCGAATTTTACTCCCATGCTAGTCAACTGGACTAAAAGAGTATTAAAAGTATTTAAATGATCAGATATTTTTTTACCTTCCTTCATGCAAAAACTGTACAATTGTCTTTTCAAGAAGATCCTGTTCGTCAAGGATTTTGTCATATACAAGTTTTCCAACTTCATCCACAAACCGATTGCTATCTTCTGTGAGACAATGTTGAACAAAAAATCATCGTCCAAACACGGGCGTATGGAACTCAGTTCTCTTGCATCGATCTCATCCCAGTCTTCATCTGTTATGGTCGCGGGTTGCTTTGATTTTCCCAAAAGTGCCTTCACCATGCCTTGTTGCACGAACAGATCGTGCATCTTAACCTTCCAAATCTCGAAATTGTTCTTGCCATTAAAATTCTCGATTTTGAATTAAGAACTCTGAGTTTTCGCCATTAGTAGAAGAAAAAATTCCAAAAACGTTGCTTACAATAACCAATCCCTTTAAAAATATGTGGAGGAATAATGGTATAAACTCCACAAGGTTTAATAAAAAACCTTTTACTAACCTCACCTTTTATTAAAAATTTAAAATTCACTTTTTTAATTCCTCCACCTTTTACATACAATATTTAATTCTAAATATAGTAAACCTTCATACCTTTCTGTTTTAAAAAAGAACCATACCTTTAAATTTTTCAAAAAGAAAAACATGTGAATGTTTCTTAAGGGAGATCAACGCCCCTACACTATGGATGGGGGAGCACTAGTGTTGGATCAACGCTCCCTCACTATGGATGGGGGAGCGCTAGCACTCTGTGATGCAGAGACCGGGTGCGTGGATTTCACGAAAAATGGAATTTCACAAGTGTGAGAGCGTCAACGTGCCTCTAACACTGCCTAGGGAGCACCAATGACTTTCTACTCAATTTCCACCTACGACACCTACTCAAATCACCTTTGCTCTGATACCAATTGTTAGAATTGAAAATGTGGAAAACATAACTCACATATGATAATCAATAATCACACAGATAAGAAACACATATATTTCACGTGGTTCACCCAAACGTTGGGCTACGTCCACCAAGCATAGGTATCAATTGTCTTATTATTCAGATCATGGAGATTATAGCAGACTTGCATGCTCTCTTATATCCTCCTCTCACATCCTCCCATTTGCCTCTACGAGCATACATAAATTTATATACATTTAGAAACGAAACTGATTATTAAATGCACTCCTATCCATATTCTAACTTGGTATATTTAGTTGCAACCAACGCAGAATAATAGGATTTAAATATATTCTTGGGAATTCATTGTCACCAAATTCAACAATGGAGGTCTCACAGGGCTCGCTCGGTGTCAGAACGAGGGCTCAGAATATTTCGGTAGCTTCTTCACAGAGAAGAAGAATAACATTATGGGCCATCTAAAGCCTCTAGAATCTGTTACCAAAAGTATTCCCCAAGCCTTCTTTTGCACACTAACAAACTAATCCCCCACTTGGAATATTACTTTCTTAAAAAGCATCTAAGCTTTCTGTTCTCTTGGATGGTGAAGTTGTCATTATCATCTTCTCTGAAACCGACCTGATTCACGAGTTTGCAAGCGACACCAAGTAAGTCATCCATCCCTTTCGATCCCATTCATTCTTCCATGTGTTTATTTATCAGTATTTGGTTTTGGGGAAATAATTGTTCCACTTTATGAGGAAGATCATGTCCTCTCTTGCTTTCTCAGGAACTTACCTATGAAAGAAAGCAAGCCAGATAAAAATAAAGCCAGTGAAAGCAAGCCAGAGATAGAGGGAGAGGTCAACTCATATCATTTCGGTAACTGCCCTGAGAGAATTCATAGAATTCAGACGGTAGCCCATAAAGCTTACTTGGAGCTGCAACAAATAAACTCATTTGTAGACACATAATGGAAGACAGTGGCCCATAAATATTACGTTTACCTGAAGTTGCAACAACTCGACTCATTTGCAGATAGAGAATGGTAGGAGGTAACCAACATGCACTTTATCTTTGGTTTCAGTCAGTGTTTATCTCGTTCTCGAACTTCATTTTTGTGTGAAGCTTGTAAGGAAGCTTGCAGGTCAATCTACGAGCTCTGGTGTTGGTCAGTGTTTATTTCTTCCTACTACATCATATAATGTGAAGTTTGAACAACATTCTGTAATGTTATAATATGAAGTTTTCATGGTAGTTTGCATGCGGGTGAAAGTGGCAACGACAATGGTGCATGTGGAAATTGAAGAGTCTAACTGGGCTATGGGATATGCATAACAAAGGAGAAAACATTAAATGTTTAAGAACTAATGCTAACCCAATAGATAGCATTAGTTCCTTTAACCTGAGACTCTCTGAATCATGTAAAAAAATTAACACATATCCTAAGTCTTGCCTCATTATGAGGCCAAATAAGACCTCAATCTCAAAACTTAGATTAAAGTGTATGAATTTTGAAGTGAAATTGTATAAAATTTTAGAAACTTTATCTTGAAACAAGGAAATGTTTTTGGTTTTCGTGCCAAACTAATATGAAAAGGCCAAATCAATTACTATAGTCCCTACCAGCCCCAAGGGCAGGGACTAATAACAGTTGATCAATGTTAAATTATTTACTTTATCTATGCCTAAGATCGTTTTGTTTTCCTCCATTTTACTCTTCCTTATATCCTTCAGTGTTTATTCGAAGACATTTGTTTTTCTTGTTCCATTTTGAGAAATGCATTTGTTTAAGAAAACCTCGTAAAAGACTAATTAAGAACACCCTGTAAAAGAAATATTAAATTCACCCAACATTTAGTATAAAAAACCTCTTTTCCCTCCGAACTATGGTCCATACTTTGTTCTGCATGGGACTATATCTCTCAATTAATGATTGTATGAGATTTCTTAAAGCCAGATTCGAGTTTAAATATATGTTTTCAATTCGATTATATTGGAAAAACTTACCATGTACATACTGTGTCATTGTATTTCAAAAGTAAAAGAATTAAAGGTGGAACATTGTAACGATATATTTATTCTGTGAATAATATTATATAAAAGAGGATTTACACTTCAAATCTGGGAATTGTACCTTGTTGTAAAGAGTCTTGTCTCAAATAGAATTTTTTAGTTGAGCCATGCAAAGCCATTTTAATGATGTTATTCTATTTAAACAAAGTAAGTCCAGTCCTTATGTCCTTAAACAACCCTTCATTATTTTAAGCCCATTATTCTCATAACAAAGTTATTGTAACTCATATTTAATGAACATCTTGTAAAAGTTCTATTTTTCTTCTATTTGCATACAGTTAATAATCATTAAGTATTTGATGATTGTTGAATAAAGAATAACTTTTTATATGATTTTCGACAAGCTTTTTCAATTGATTCTTAAGGGTAAGTAGGAGGGGACAAAGAAAAAATCCAAATGTTGTTTGGCAAGAAGGGAGAAACACGAGAATATGATTTTCCATGCATTTTGTGTTAAGAACCTAAATAGATCTGAAAATATAATCACCATAATTGTTGAATACACAATAAATATAGAAGAAAATATGCAAAATCTCTTTTATTACTATCAAACCCTTGAGGTAGGGAAACACCATACAATGGATCCTATTATGGAAGGGATCCTCTTCTGTTCACTTGTCTTTTCGAGGGGGCATCCTCCTATTGAGCTATCACTCCAAATACAATACTTATCTTCATATAACATTACATTGCTTGAACCTATTTATATAGTGCTACCATCACCTAAGGACATTCTAGAGGAAGAATCTTCTAGAAGTAGAACCTTCTAAGAAATACTCTTACATTTATTATATCTAACTACCCATTTATTATATCTAACTACCATAGTGGGTCTTATTTAATAATATAATGGACCTAGTCCACCTTACATTGAATGGCCTCCACTACTATCACTATGGGCCCTTTGGGCCCCCACTAATACCTCTCTAGCTACCTAGCATTCCATCCCCCTTATGAAATCGTTGTCCTCAATGCTTGATGTACAACCATATACCAGGGTCCCATGGATAATTGTGGACCATAATGCTGAAGACGACTGGAGAACCGAGGTCCCATGTAGAAAGGAAAGCCACCATGCTGAAGTAGTCCAAATACCATTATAAGTCCGGGTCCCATGTCCAAGTGCTCATGTGAACTCCCCGTGGAAGATTTTAGAACCCAATAAACAACTCAAAATGATCTCCAAAGATTGACACCTGTCATGTGGATCCAAATACGAAGATCTATCCACATAGTGGAAAAGGGTCGTAGCAGAATCTGGAAGGAATAATACCACTATAGAATATGTAGGATGGACACTGGTAATAATCATTGGCTCTTGATTTGTCACATTGATGCTCTCTACAGAAGGTGGATTAGAGTCATCAAATAAAATATGAAAGTGGTTGTCATCCCAAAAATGACAACTATCCATATGCCAATCATCACAATCGGCCTCAAAATCATACCAAGCATATATTTATTGATTATATTCATCCCTGATGTCCTTCATAATAAATATCTCATGCATCATATCCAATGAATCTTGAATACTATGAAAACTATCATTGAGACCATCTGCAAGGACATGCATTCTAGAATCCAATGTATCATACAATTGGGATTTGAATTCTTCAGTAATATGTAGAATTTCTTTGAGGGTTTGAGAAGAAATAGTCATATGAGAAACCTATGAAAATTTATGAACTTTTCAGTCCCGTCGTCGTCATGAAAACCCCAAAAAATAGAACAATAAATTACTGCAGAAAATCACGGTGTTTTCCAGAAAAACCCTGAAAAACTATTGAATTTAAAATGCTCATAACTTCACTTCCTGGACTCCGTTTCGACTGATTTTTTTTTTTGAAATTGGGTGAAATTGTGAGAGAAACTCAGATATGTAATTTGTTTTGGAAAATTCAGCCTCCATATGCTACAGAAAAAAAAAAAAAAAAAATCGCGTCGCCATTCGCAGAAAAAACCCTGAAAAATTGTAGATTTTAAAACTTCAATATCTTGACTTCCCGGACTCCATTTCAGACAATTTGTTTTTCAAATTCGGTGTTTTTATGAGAGGAACTTAGATATACAACTTGTTTCTGCAAATTTTGTACATAAATATACCGAAAGTTTCTGGAATTTCGCGGCCCTATTTTTTCTTCTCTGAAAAACAAATCTGCAAAAATAAAAAATATTTGTCCACAATGTCTACCAAGGAAAGTGATTTGATACCACTTGTTAAGAACCAAAGACTAAATACAAAATCACCCCAATAGATATACAAGAACAATATGCAAAATCTCTTTTATTACTATCAAACCCTTGAGGTAGGGCAACACCGTACAATGAATCCTATTATGAAAGGGATCCTCTCCAGTTCACTTGCCTCTTCGAGGGGGCATCTTCCTATTGAGATATTGCTCCAAATACAATACTTCTTCTTCATATCCCATTACATTGCTTAAACCCCTTTATATAGTGCTACCATCACCTAAGAACATTCTAGAGGAGGAATCTTCTAGAAGTAGAACCTTCTAAGAAGTCCTCTTACATTTATTATATCTAATGACGCAGGCGCGCCCGCTAGGCACGTCCGCTCACAGGATATTTCCTCCTTCCTCGGCCCGAAGAACTGAAAGGTTCTTCTATTTCCCTATCAGGAAATTTTCCACCCACAACAACTAAACACTGGGTCTCCCTTTCTTCTAAATCAACGCTGGCCTTTCCTTGTTATCGGGATTCCTTCTATCGAGATTTTGACACCCGTGATGTTCAAACAACTTGGATCAACAATCCTCGATCCCCGATGTGCTCCTTTGTTTCCTTAGCCACACCTGGCTAAGCCTTTATTCCACACGACCGTTTTCTATAAGACCACAGCCTTATATTTCTTCTTGTCGGGGTTTCTAACTTCAAAATCCCAATGTGCTCAAATTCCCGTTAGCCCTCCAGGCTAAGCCTTTGTCCACGTGACCTCCTCTATATGACCGCAGTCATAACTCCCATTAGGGTTTCGAGCATTTCACTGTTGAAATACACATGCCCTCAGGACTCGCGTTTCCTCCAATCCTAACGTGCTCCTTACATGTTAGCCCTCCTGGCTATAGGTTTTGGCCCATATGACCGTTAACCCATGACCGCAGTCTTATCCCCGTCGGGGCTACGGGGTTTCAAATACTGCAAAACATTTTCCCACGGGATTTCCGACTCCTTGAATCCCGATTCGCCATTCTACTGACAGTTGGTTCCCTTAATGGCACTTCCCTTGTTTTCGACGTGCTGAAAGCTGGCCACACGGTGGAACCTTACTCCTTGTCGAGGTTTCACGGTTCACGATTCCAAAAGGCGTAAACACTTTGTCACCAAGATCCCCGATATCCCGATGATCCAAACACCAATGGACGACCTCCTTGTCGGGACTTTTCCCGATGGATCCGATTCCTTCCACGCGTCTCCACGAATGGACGGCTCTGATCTTCCCAGGATTTTTCCTACGAAAATTCCCGATCTTCTGCTCTCGTGAACCCCAACTTCGTCAAATCCTCTGACGCGTGTCTGCCCTGAGGTCCACGGCTAGGATTTCCCCGGTGTTTCGAGACTTGAAAGGTCTTGAGTCTCTTGACTTCTGAAACTCCAGAATGCTGATGAACCCTTGATCCCTACCACCTGTCCCAATAGATGGACGGCTCTGAACCCATTGGGGTTTCGAGACTTCTGATGTCCCAATTCTCACGACCTCAGGAACTCCGATTTTCCGATGCTGAATATCTCGACTCTCTTCGGATTCCTGACACTTGTCTCCTCGAACGGACGACTCAGATTATGCCGGGGTTTTCACTATGGACTTCCCCGATCTCCTATCCATGGGACTCCTGATCTTTCGAATCCCGATGGTAAACCTCGTGCAGCTCCTGTCTGATCCGATGTCTGATGGGTAACTGATCAACAATCTCATGGCTCATGACTCCTTGATCTTGAACTCCGAACGCGGCTGTAACCTCCTTGCTTCTTTGGCAGATCCAACGGTTGACGAGATTTCACCAATCCTCTCCTCAAGATTCTAACCATTGATCTCTTCCTTTTGCCAATTCCTTGAGAATGACCAAGTATTCTTCCGTGGAACTTGTCCACCTGCGGTGCAACTATGTAATGCCTATTTTAAACACTCCACGACACGAACTTCTAGTGCTTCTCTTCGACAAGATTAAAAGATTTATCTCTCCTGAGCTTCCACAATTCTGAATCTCCACAAAGAATCTTTCACTCACTCCTTGCGGCAATCCTCGAACACTTCTAAGTGTTGAATTCTTTTGACTTTGCGCACACCTACAGTAGCAGTTCTTCAATACTTCGCTCAGTTTCACGACTAAGAATCTCCTTAGCTTGCGCACTCCTTGCACGGCTCCTATAACCCAATTTCACTTCTGAGTGAATGAGAACAAGAGTTAAACTATCTGAGCCTTCTGTCAACGCACTCCTTGCAGACAACTTCAACTGCACCCCTTGCAGGAATCCTCGCTCAGATAGAGAAACAATTGAAACTCATTTCTTCTACTTCCTTTCAGACTTCAATCTCCACATGAAATCATATACATAGCATGACAACAAATGTATAACAGGAAGTAAATACTCATGATCATATCAATTAACACACATACATAGAGAACAAACACAACGCCATGAACTTGAATCAATTTCTTCTATTAATCCAAATAACTATACATGGGTGTTTCTACACAGCTCTCTGCTTCTCTTCTCAATGCTCTGGATTATTTTACAATGCACAATGAGGGTGTCTATATCAGTTTTCCCTCTTTTCTTCTAAAACTGTCTAATCTAGAATTAAAATCTTATCTACCTGCATTAACTACTTTAAATGCCTCCATCTACTTCAGACGAGAGCAGGGCGCTCAAGGTCTGATTACATTATGCCAAGGCACCTTCATTAAATGATCTCATTTATATTTGGCGCATCAACTTCAAGGGAAAATTAAAAAATTTGTGCTGGACACCTTCCAACTGTCTTTTGTCTTCCACGCTGGCTCGCTTGACGTGAGGGATGCTCCTGCATCATACTCCCTCGCTTGAAAACTTTCATGGGCTCCTGTCCATGAGCTCCTTCATGGTCTGTCCATGCTTCAGAATCTCCGCTTCAGTCTCCCAGCTAGCATCTTCAACTGGGTGGCCCTTCCACTTGACCAAATACTCAAAATATTCTTTCCTTTTGGTTTTCTTACCCACTTGTTTATCTAGTATCTGCTCCATCTGTGGCTTCTCTGCAACTGGCATCTGCTTCTGCCACTGAACCCCTGGTTGTTCATCACTTGTTCCTGCTTCCTCAAGTTTATATGGGTATAAATATGAGACATTGAATATCAGAGAAATTTCGATCCCATCGGGTAATTCAATCTCATAAGGATTTTCTCCCATTTTCTTTAAGGCCTTGCATGGTCCAATTTTCTTCATCTTCAATTTATTGTATGTTCCCCTTGGGAACCTTTCTTTCCTCAAGTGCGCTAGAATCAAGTCACCAACCTCAAATTGAAGTCGTCGGCGATGCTGATCTGCTCTCCGCTTATACTGCTGACTTGAATTCTGCAATCGCTCCTTCACCCGGCTGTGAAGTTCTTTCATTGCCTCCACAGATTCTTCTGCACTAGCGCTCCTAGTAGAAGTCTGTTTCGAATCTCTCAATTCAGAAACTCCTCTCGGATGCATGCCATATACAATCTGGAATGGACTCTGGCCTATGCTCCTATTCACTGAGTCATTATAAGCAAACTCTGCCTGCGGCAATACATTGTCCCAACTGCTGTGGTGCTCCGCCACTAAGCTTCTCAGCAAGTCTCCCAAACTTCTATTCACCACTTCTGTTTGTCCATCTGTCTGAGGATGATAAGCTGAACTAAACATCAAGTTAGTCCCCAGCTTCTTCCATAATGTCCTCCAAAAGTGTCCTAAAAACTTTGTATCTCTATCCGAAACAATACTCTTTGGTAAGCCGTGAAGTCGAATGACTTCTTTGAAAAACAGGTTCACGATGTGCGTCGCGTCACTGGTTTTCTGACATGGGATAAAATGTGCCATTTTGGAAAATCTATCTACTACCACAAAGATAAAATCAAACCCTCTTTGCATCCTTGGCAATCCCAATATGAAATCCATGCTAATTTCATCCCACGGCTTCTCAGGTATGGACAATGGTTGATAAAAACCCGCATTCTGCTTCCTTCCCTTTGAATGCTGGCAAATTCTGCATCTATCCACAAACTTCTTGACCTCTGATCGCATCCATGACCAAAAGTATGATTCACTCAGCTTTTCAAATGTTTTATCATGACCGAAGTGTCCGACCAATCCTCCACTGTGTTTCTCCTTCAGCAAGTTCTTCCTCATGGAACAATTTGGAATACACAGTTGATTGCCTCTGGACAACAATCCTTCCTAGATCATGTATTCGACCCATTTGTTGCTATCTCTGAGAACTGGATTCTCAGCTGCTTCATATGCTTCCTTAAAGTCTTGATCATTTGCGTACATGTCTCTGAGATCATCAAAACCTAACGTCTTGACTCTGAACTCCTGCAACATCAAACACTTCTTGCTCAAAGAATCAACAACTTTGTTAGCAGTACCCGAAATATGCTTAATTACAAAAGTGAAATTCTGCATGTATTCGACCCACTTAACATGCCTCCAATTCAACTTCTCCTGTTGAGTCACAAATTGTAATTCATGGTTATCACTATATAAAAAAAATTCCTTTGGAATCAAATAGTGCCTCCATTTCTTCAATGCCTGGATGATGGCATAAAACTCCTTTTCATATGTGGAATACTTCACCTTCGCTTCATTCAGCTTCGTGCTGAAATATGCAATTGGCCTGTCATCTTGACTTAAGACTGCCCCAATTTCAAACCTACTTGCATCACATTTTACCTGAAATGTCTTTTGAAAATCTGGCAACACCAGAATTGGTTGTTCCATAATCTTCCGTTTCAACAAATTGAAACTCTTCTCAGCCTCTTCAGTCTAGTGAAAAGATTTATGTCTTTTCTTCACTGTATCCATCATTGCTGCGCTAATTCCACTGAAATTCCTAATGAATTTTCTGTAGAAACTAGCCAATCCGTGAAAGATTCTCACCTCAAAAATATTTCTCGGTGATGGCCAATTTTTAATTACCTCCACCTTATCTGGATCCATCCTCAACTCATTTGCCGAAATAACAAATCCCAAATAAATGAGTTTTGTCTTCATGAATGAGGACTTCTTCATGTTTATCAGCAACTTCTCTTGCTGTAACCTCTTCATCACAATGGCTAAATGTTTCAGATGTTCAGCCTCCGTTTTATTGAAAACCAGTATATCATCCAGATATACGATAACAAATTTTCCGATGAAATCCTTCAGGACTTCATTCATCAACCTCATAAAGGTACTCGACGCATTTGTTAAGCCAAACGACATAACAAGCCATTCATACAAACCTTCGTTTGTCTTGAATGTTGTTTTCCATTCATCACCTTGTCTCATGCGGATCTGGTGATATCCACTCTTCAAATCAATCTTTGAAAAAAAATTTGCTCCACTTAATCAATCCATCAAATTATCCATTCTTGGTAATGGGAATCTATACCTGATAGTTATCTTGTTAATCGCCCTTGAATCAGTGCACATCCTCCAGCCTCCGTCTTTCTTCGGACTGAGTACTGTCGGAACAACACACAGACTCAAGCTTTCCTTGACCAAACCTTTGTCCAACAACTCTTGGACTTGTCTTTTGACTTCTTCATTCTCCTGTGGCGTCAATCTGTACGCTGCTTTGTTTGGCAAACTGGCTCCTGGTATGAGATCAATGTGATGACTCACACTTCTCATCAGTGGAAATGAACGAGGTAATCCGTCCACTACTATATCAACGAACTCTTCCAACAGTTCTTGAAATTCTTCTGGCAAATTGTCCACTCTTGTGCTAGTCAGAATAATTCCCGGTTTTCTGACCACAAAGAATTGCGGATCCTCCTTCTTCTTAACCTCGGTAAGAAGTTCCTTCCCACTCATGAGAAGTACAGTGTTGCTTACTTTCGGCTTCACCTCTTTATCCTCAATTGGATGCAACATATGAGTTCTCGCATTCTTTTCTAGGGTGTATGTGTTCATCCTCCCATCACGAACCACATTTCTATCATATTTCCATGGTCTACCCAGCAATAGATGACAAACATCCATAGGAATGAAATCACATAAAATCTTATCATTATATCCTCCTATCTTAAATTCAACTAAACATTGTTTAGTGACATTTACCTGATGTCCCTTTTATAGCCACAAAACTTTATATGGACTTGGATGATCAGTCATCTCTAGCTCCAGCCTTTCTACCATCTCGGTTGAAATGAGATTATCCGTGCTACCACTATCCACAATGACCTTGCATGCCCAACCCTTGGTCTTGCAAGATGTTCTGAAAAGTATGGTCCTTTGGACTGAACTTTCCACTTCTTTCTCTGGTGTCAAAAGGACCTTTCGCATCAACAACGATCTTCTGCCTTCAGCGTATTATGCCTCAACATCTCACCTCTGGGCTTCATCGATGTGAGCTTCTCCAACCTTTTTCTTTTTGTCAGGACACTCATAAGACTTGTGCCCATTCTTTCCACATGTGAAGCATGTGATTACTCCACCTCTTCCTCTTCCTTTACCTCTGGTATGAGGAAACCTATTATTATCAGCATACCCTCCTCTCTTCTCAGTATGCTGTTCTCTTTGCTCAGCATATCGCCCTCGCTGTGAACTTCCACCTATCTCTGTACGAGTCTGAGGTTTCTTCCAGTCGTCCCTGGGCTTCTGGGTTCTTTCCTGGGCAACTGATTTGCCTCTAGGATGAATTCTGCCTTGGCCCCTCTGACTTTGCTTTCGGCTCAGCTTCTCTTCCGCTTTCAAAGCCATTTTATAAGCATCCTCCACCGTTCGGATGGTTGCCATGCTTATTTCATCCTGAATCTCATATCTCAGGCCATTCATATACCTGGCCACTTTTTTTTCATTGCTTTCGCGATGACCTGCCCTGATATTCAACCTGTAAAACTCTTCAGTATATTCCTTTACTGTCATCAGCTTCTGTCTCAGGTTCTGCATCCTCCTAAACAGAGAAATTTGATAGTCCCTGGGAATGAATTTTGCCTTCATCTTTGCAATCATCCTATCCCAGCTCTTAATTTTCTTCTTGCCTTGGCAACGCCTATCCGCTTGTAGTTCATCCCACCACAAGGCTACATGCCCCTTTAATCTTGTGACGGCATGCCTGAATTTCTTGTCCTCTTCGACATCTTCATAGTTGAAGTAAGTGTCTAGAGCTCTAATCCAGTCTCCAGATTCCCCTCATAAACTGGAATGTCCATTTTTACCTTTGTACTCATTCTTGCAAAAGCTTTAAGTAAGCGTTCACTTGCTGCATCTTCCGCTGGGATTTCTTCTCCTCCCTGTCCAACATCATCTTCATTTTCGGATTCACTGATATCTCCTGCATCAACTTTTCTCCTTTCTCTTATCCCCATGTCCACAATCATAGAGCATAAGTTATGCAGTTCTCTTTCTACTTCTGGATTCTGCACTTGCCTACCCCTTCCTCTGGGCGTTTCCCTTTCCTCCCCTGGATCGGGTGATTGTCTATCTCCTCTCCTTGGCAGCATGGCGAATTCTCCTTTTTTTTCCTCTGCTACAGAAAGCAAAGAAGCTTTTCTAAGCTCTGATACCACTTGACGTGTATCAGAGTGCTCTTTACCTCTTCCTACCTGAGATATATAGACAAGAATCAAGCTCTGATACCACTTGACGCAGGCACACCTGCTAGGCACGTCTGCTCACAGGATCTTTCATCCTTCCTTGGCCCGAAGAACTGAAAGGTTCTTCTATTTCCCTATCGGGAAATTTTCCACCCACAACAACTAAACACTGGGTCTCCCTTTCTTCTAAATCAACGCTGGCCTTTCCTTGTTATCGGGAATCCTTCTATCAGAATTTTGACACCCGTGATGTTCATACAACTTGGATCACCGATCCTCGATCCCCGATGCACTCCTTTGTTGCCTTAGCCACACCTAGCTAAGCCTTTAGTCCACACGACCATTTTCTATAAGACCACAGCCTTATATTTCTTCTTGTCGGGGTTTCTAACTTCAAAATCCCAATGCGCTCAAATTCCCGTTAGCCCTCCAGGATAAGCCTTTGTCCACGTGACCTCGTCTATATGACCGCAGTCATAACTCCCATCGGGGTTTTGAGCATTTCACTGTCGAAATACACATGCCCTCAGGACTCACGATTCCTCGAATCCCAACGTGCTCCTTACGCGTTAGCCCTCCTGGCTATAGGCTTTGGCCCATATGACCGTTAACCCGTGACCGCAGTCTTATCCCCGTCGGGGCTACGAGGTTTCAAATGCTGCAAAACACTTGCCCACGGGATTTCTGACTCCTCGAATCCCGATTCGTCGTTCTACTGACAGCTGGTTCCCTTAATGGCACTTCCCTTCTTTTCGAGGTGCTGATAGTTGGCCGCACGGTGGCACCTTCCTCTTTGTCGGGGTTTCGTGTTTTGCGATTCCAAAAGGCGTAAACACTTTGTCACCAGGATCCCCGATATCCCGATGATCCAAACACTAATGGACGACCTCCTTGTCGGGACTTTTCCCAATGGCTCTGATTCCTGCCACGCATCTCCACGAATGGACGGCTTTGATCTTCCCAGGATTTTTCCTACAGAAATTCCCGATCTTCTGCTCTCGTGAAACCCGACTTCGTCAGATCCTCTGACGCGTTTCCTCCCTGAGGTCCACGGCTAGGATTTCCTCGGTGTTTAGAGACTTGAAAGGTCTTGAGTCTCTTGAATTCTGAAACTTCGGAATGCCGATGAACCCTTGATCCCTGCCACCTGTCCCAATAGATGGATGGCTCTGAACCCGTCGGGGTTTCGAGACTTCTGATGTCCCGATTCTCACGACCTCAGGAACTTCGATTTCCTGATGCTGAATATCCCGAATCTCTTCGGATTCCTGACACTTGTCTCCCCGAACGGATGACTCAGATTATGTCGGGGTTTTCACTATGGACTTCCCCGATCTCCTATCCACGGGACTCCTGATCTTTCGAATCCCGATGGTAAACCTCGTGCAGCTCCTGTTTGATCCGATGGATGACGGGTAACTGATCAACGATCTCACAGCTCAGGACTCCTCGATCTTGAACTCCGAACGCGGCCGTAACCTCCTTGCTTCTTTGGTAGATCCAACAGTTGACGGGATTTCACCAATCCTCTCCTCAAGATTCTAACCGTCGATCTCTTCCTTTTGCCAATTCCTTTAGAATGACCAAGTATTCCTCCGTGGAACTTGTCCACTTGCGATGCAACTATATAACGCCTATTTTAAACACTCCATGGCACAAAATTCCAGTGCTTCTCTTCGACAAGATTAAAAGCTTTATCTCTCCTGAGCTTCCACAATTCTGAATCTCCATGAAGACTCTTGCATGCACTCCTTGCGGCAATCCTCAAAACTTCTAAGTGTTGAATTCTTTTGACTCTGCACACACCTGCAGCAGCAGTCCTTCAATACTTCGCTCAGTTTCACGACTGAGACTCTCCTTAGCCTGCGCACTCCTTGGATGGCTCCTATAACCCAATTTCACTTCTGAGTGAATGAGAACAAGAGTTAAACTATCTGAGCCTTCTGTCAACGCACTCCTTGCAGACAACTTCAACCGCACCCCTTGCAGGAATCCTCACTCAGATAGAGAAACAATTGAAACTCATTTCTTCTGCTTCCTTTCAGACTTCAATCTCCACATGAAATCATATACACAGCATGACAACAAATGTATAACAGGAAGTAAATACTCATGAGCATATCAATTAATACCCATACACAGAGAACAAACACAACGCCATGAACTTGAATCAATTTCTTCTATTAATCCAAATAACTATACATGGGTGTTTCTACATAGCTTTCTGCTTCTCTTCTCAATGCTCTAGATTATTTTACAATGCACAATGAGGGTGTCTATATCCGTTTTCCCTCTTTTCTTCTAAAACTGTCTAATCTGGAATTAAAATCCTATCTACCTGCATTAACTACT
>JASDQU010680391.1:55676-66349 GCA_032191745.1 Picea mariana
TGCAATATCAATTGTTATCACATCAGCAATGTACCATGTTATCATTCCATGTCAACCATTGTCATATTAGCAGAGTGCCATGTCAATATTTGTCACATCAATGTGCCATGTAAGTGGTTGTCATGTCAACATGCCATGTAAGTAGTGTGCCACGTTATTAGTGTACCTATCATCATGCCACATGGAAGGAGTTTTGGAGAAGACTAGAAGGGAAGATGTCGGACACGGGACTTATAAATCTGGGCATCCAAGCATCCATAGGTCCTTGCGGAAATTTTTTGTTGTTGAAGGGAAGATGTCGGATGTGAGATATAGACATCCAGGAATTTGAGCATCTGGAGGTCCTTGCAAAAATTTGTTGTTGTTGAGGGGTGGATGTCAGATGCCTTTCACATATAAGTTTAAAAATGGAACCTTGCAGTGGAACCCTTAATCATCTAAAGATCTGGGAAAAACATAGCATTGGAGGTACCTATATGATCAAGGCAAAGGTAGAGGCCATTAGAAGGAACAAGTACCTATATGAGCAAGGAAAAGGTAGAGATCATTTTCAAAAGTGTTGGAAGTATAAGAAGAAGGAGAAATATAATCAAAGGAGGAAGGGATTCAAACCTCCTTCCAGTAGGAACAATCCTAGCACAAATAAGCAAGATCGGTATAAGAATGACTCTAAGAAGGAAGAATCCTTGGGAAAAAAAGGAAGAACACCTATCAAATGTTGGGGATGCAAAGAATATCACATGTACAAGGATTTCCCCCACATACAGGGTAAAACAAAGGCACTACACAACATCCAAGAGGCTACTACAGTGGAAGATATGGGAAAAAGTATTCCAAGGATTTATGCAGCCCTGGAAGACTGATGAGAAGAACATTAGTACCACATGATTGAGGTGGAATATAAGATCACAAATCATGAAAACATTATTTTAGATTCACCACAGTATGAGTCATTTTTTTGCTATTTTAATTGATTCAAATGCAAGCCATAGTTACATTGAACCTAAAATAGTAGAAACATTTCATTTGAAGAAAAGAAAACTTGAAAGATCGTGGTTGGTTCAGTTGGCCACCGGAACCAAAAGAAGGATCAATGAGACTGTTAGATATTTCCCAATAAATATGAATGGAATGTACACCAAGGTTGACCTAAATATCATACCCTTAGGATCCTATGATAGTCTAATTGGAATGGATTGGCTCGATAAGCATCATGTTATCCTGGATTTCCACAATAAGATATTTACATGTATTGATAAAGAGGGGAAGCAGAGCATTGTGAAATGAATTCCAAGACCCATATCCATAAGGGAGATTTCAGCCTTGCAGCTAAAGAGATGTTTCAACAAAGGATGTCAATTGTATGCAACTCATGTGGAGGACCTAGAACATTCTAAAGGGAAAAGCCTTGTAGATTTTCCAGTATTGCAAGAGTTCGAGGATGCATTTCAAGAAGTACTAGGATTTCCACCAAAGATGGATATATATTTCTCTATTGATTTAGTGCGATGAGATTCCCCAATATCAAAGACTCCTTACATAATCAATAAAATAGAATTAAAGGAATTGTAGATGCATCTAGAAGAATTGTTGAAGTAGGAGTACATACACCCAAGTGTTTCACCTTGGGTAGCACCAATACTCTTTGTGAAAAATAAATCTGGGACATTGAGGTTGTGTATTGAATTTAGAAAGCTAAAAAAATCCATTATGAAGAACAAGTACCCTCTACCTAGGATTCATGACCTCTTTGACCAACTAAGAGGAAAAAATATATTTTTGAAGATAGACCTAAGATCAGGATATCATCGGGTGAGAATCACATGAAGAAGACATTAGTAAGACAATTTTTAGAACCAGGTATGGGCATTATGAATTTGTAGCGGTGCCATTTGGATTGACCAATGCACCAAATATATTTATGTTCTTGATGAATTGCACATTCAAAAATTATTTGGATAAGTTTTTCATTGTATTCTTGGATGACATACTTATTTATTCCAAGTCAAGAGAAGAACATGAACTACACCTGAGGTTGGTACTACAAGTACTAAGGGAACATCATCTTTATTCCAATATTGGTAAGTGCTCTTTTTACCTAGAACAAATCCGTTATTTGGGGAACATCATTTCTAAATAAGGTATAGTAATAGATCCAACGAAGATCGAACCCATAAGGTGATGACCAACACTGAGGAATGTTTCAGAAGTTAGATAGTTCATGGTATTAGTCGGATACTACATGATATTTATAACATGATTCTCTAAGATTCTCATCCCATCACTTCTTTGCAAAAGAAGAGAATTAAGTTTGAATGGACAATAGTGTGAAGAAAATTTTATTTTGTTGAAATAATTGCTCACTAGTGCACCTATATTGAACACTGCTAACCCCAAATGAGAATTTTGTGGTATGTATAGATGCATGAAAAAAAGGACTTGATGGAGTCCTCTCTCATAATGGACATGTCATTGGGTATGAATATACAAATATTAAATAACATGAGAGGAATTATTACACACATGATTTGGAACTTGTTTCCATAGTCCATGCATTGAATATGTGGAGGAATTATTTGATGGGGAAGAAATTTGAATTAAGCATAGACCACAGTTATCTGAAATATCTCTTTCAGCAACCAACTTTAACTACTGGAAAAACAAGATGGCTAGAATGCTTAAGTGAGTGTGACTTTGAAATCAAGCATATCAAAGGAAACGAGAACAAAGTTGTTGATGCACTCAACAAAAGAGTACATCGCATGCATTCTACATCCATTAGTATGCACCAGATGGATCTAAAGGGAAAATGTTTAGATGTTGTTGTTACAAACCAACATTACCTACAGGTAAAAGAAATATTACAACATGAAGATGTACAACATGAATTCAAGGAGTACAAAATGAGGGAATATGGGATACTTATGCATAATAATAGAATTTGTGTTCTTGATTCTGTAGAACTGAGGAATTTGGTGCTCAGAGATGGATAATGTTCCATATGCTGGACATCCTGGTTACCAGAAAAAAATTGCACAAATAAGAAGCCAATACCTTTGGCCAAGAATGAAGAAGGATGTTTCCAATTACATTTCCATATGTATGGAATGTCAAAGAGTGAAATTTGAGCATAGACACCCAATGGGTTTACTACAACCATTGCCAATTCCATGTTGGGTATGTGTTATATTATTTGCAAAATTGATCCCTTGTATTATACATTGATATGGGAGAAAAGGGGATTTTGGGGGGTGCTTTGCACCCCCCTATTGGAAGGTTTGCATGGGCTCAAGGGAAAGAGCCCCCGAGAAAAAAAAAATGGTTTGTTTTTGGTAGTTTTTTGCATCCATTTTTGGTGGTTTTTCGGCACATGGTTTTTGTCGATAATTTTCTAATTCCAATTAAGGAATTAGGGTTGTTGAATAATATGGGTCAATGGATTGTGGATTTGGATGTTGAGGGATCCTATATGTATATTTTATTGTAAATAATGAATATGATGAATAGAATATTAGAGGTGCGGCTCTAAACATGTTGTTGGTTTTCCCGGTTTGGGTTTCCAATGTAAAAATCTATGTGTAATGTATGTCTATGTCATTATATCTTTTCTGTTTTATTACGAATTTGTTTGCAATAATTAATTGTACAAGGTTAAAATCTACATTCCAAAGCGTAAATGGGAAGTAATAACCATTGATTTTATTACTAAGTTTCCCAGGAAAGCAATGCAACATGATTCAATAATGGTACTGGTAGATAAATTGACAAAGACTACTCATTTTTTCTCGATGATGATGACTCATACAACAACTAATATTACAAAAATTTATATGAGGGAAATTGATAGGTTGCATGGAATACCTAAGGCAATTGTTTCAGACAAAGATGCAAAGTTTACTTCAAAATTTTGTAGAGGATTGTTTAAGGATTTGGTACAAATCTGAACTTTAGCACAACATACCATCCACATTTCATATGTGTAGATAGAGAGAGTCAATCAAGTAATTGAAGACATGCTAATAATGTATGTGATGGATAAACCATCTAAGTGGGAATACTACCTGGATTTGGTTGAATTTTCCTACAATAATGGGTATCAAGATTCATTGAAGATGATCCCATTTGAAGCTTTGTATGGTATAAAATGCAATACTCCATTAAGTTGGGACAACCCAATAGATAAAGTAGTACTTAGGTTGTATTTTCTCAAGGATATGGAATACCAGATGGTCAATATTAAGAAGAATTTGAAAGCATCACAATATAGAAAAAATAGTTATGTAGATAAGAACATGAAAGCTAGAGAATTTGAAATGGGAAAGCATGTACTTTTGAAAGTGACGCCCAAGAAGAGCTTGTTAATGTTGGGAAGTTGTACCAAGTTAGCAGCTAGATTCTATGGTCCATTTGAGATATTGGACATAATAGAGATAATTGCATACACACTTGCATTGTCTACTTCCATGAATGTGAATAATGTGTTTCATGTCTCTTTTTTGAAGAAGTATGTGCATGATCCTAACCACGCTATTGATTGGAATTTGATTTAGGTGGAGCAAGAAGTAGACTTTTAGGTCCAAATAGTGCGCATATTGGACATAAATGTCAAGGTCATTCAGAATCAAGTCATAGAACTAGTAAAATTTTAGTGGACCTGCTATGATCATGAAGATGCTACTTGGGAGCATGAATATGTTATGCGGGCAGAGTACCCACAACTTTTGTATACTTTTAAAAAATCTTTATTTATCTTTGGTATATGCACCAAGGACAATGCCAAAATAAGGGGGAGGGGAATGTGATACCCCAGTTTTGAGTCCTTGGATTAATAATGTATTTTTTTTATTGAAGAAAGGTCGGGAGTTTCAGTAAATTTGCAAGGCCAAAGAGCCTAGGGAATCTATTACTTTGAAATTTTTTAATAATAAAAGACATCGTTGGTTGTGAGAATAAAATATAGAATATTTATAGGGGGATATGATTCCATGAGAGAGGGGGGCTAAGGGTCTAAACCTTTATAATTTTGTAATTCTATTTTACCCTTGATTTTTAGTGAGAAAAAGAAGGGTCACGTGAGTCTCTTGGAGAGTTCATGTTATGCCTTGAAGGTCATAATAAACCCTATATGTGGGTTTTTTTGGGGTTTCTTCATTGGGGGTTACTCCATTTTTTTTCATTTGTTGTTGCCTCATTGTTGTGGTGGCTTCATTTTGTGTGGTTAGTTCATTTTGGCCAATTGATCTTGTTCATTCATTTTTTTCCTACTTCGTCACTCTAGATCTGGTTGTGGGCATGGGGAAATGATTTGTTGGAGGTCATGAGCATGGATGGTGGCTATAAGGACTACTAGTGTACCAATAAATATTTGATGCATGTGTGCATGAAATTTCTAACGCTAATGCCAAGACTATCTACACTAAGAATCCTGGAAGTTTTTAGCACCAAGATTTCCTTACTAGTGGCACTAGAGCCCTAGATCGAGGTGATCATTATGAAGGACTACATGGTAGTGAAGGGGTTTCATTATATTGGGTTATGCAGGATGATGGGAAAGAGAGATGGTAAATTGGGATTGTTGCAGGGTTGATAAACAGTGAGAATTGAGTTTCCAAACTGGTTTGGGAGAACTAAAGTTGTCCTAGGACCCATCCTTGTGGATTCATAACCTTGTATCGAGCTGACATGTTGTTGATATGTAGAAAAATAATGTATAAATTTGTGTGGAACATTCAACGTCTACAACCAATCAGTGAAACTTATTTTAAGAGATAAGTCTCTCTATGTTTCTCTGCTATTTTATTCCACTGTCTATTTTAGTTATCTTGGCGATATGTTTATCACATGATAGTTGTTGTTAATTGTCATGCATGGTAAGTTACACTTCATTTTCCATTCATGCATGTTTCTTGTTATTGCATGTACATTATTATGTTCATTATATCGTAAGGAAGGTATCATAATTTTGAAATAATCTTAGGCAAACACGTTTTTGAGGCACCCGAGGAAATAGGGTGTCACAAACAAGGATGGAAATAGACCCACCACATCATTATGAACTAGCATCCTAGTTAAGAATCCACTGATGAGAATAATCTACAGTAGAAATAAGTTTAGTTTCTTTACCTTGTCCTGATTTGGAAAAAGGAGTAGAGGATTGCTATTAAGAAGGAAAATTAATGTATTTCTTTTTCAAAATATTCTTTAGATCACCGATCTGCTTATTATGACAAGACTTTTCCTCATTACCATCCTTCTTGAGAAACTACAAGTTGTCCTATCCTTATGTTGAGAATTCCCTTCAAAGAAGAGGAGTTGGATTCTACTTTTGGGGTAGACGATCATTGTTCTTGATCTTTCTGTGACTTCTTCTTGGACTTCTTTTTTTTGTCAAGTTTCCCTAACTCTTTATTTCCCTTTTTTTGATCATCCAATGAATTCTGAGATTGAGATGGCTTAAGGAGACCCATGGAAAGAATCTTCCCCTACTCATGTATTAATATTCCCAAAAAGGAAGCAAAATAAAGCATTGTATATGCATATCCCATAGTTAACCTACAAGTGTGAAAGCTAGAAACAAATGCAACATATTCAGGTCCAAGTTTAGAGAGAGAAGTTAAGACAAGTTGTAAGTCCTTTTTCTCTATTCCATGTGATTTACATTAGGCTCCTAGTTCATAAACCTTTGTTACATAATCTTGGATGGTATCAAAAGACTTAGGATCAAGACTCATTAGTTCATTGTCAAGTTGATATCCCCTAACTTCATTAGTTTTCTCATAAAGAGTTTTTAATTTTCTCCATGCTTCATGTGAATTTGGACATCCATCAAGTTGAAACATTATATCAAGGGAAACTAGAATTCTAATACAACCAAGTGCTTTTGTTTGTTTTATCATCCAGAGTACCTTTTCCTTAGAATTTGTGGGTTCAATTACCTTTTGTTCAACATAAGGTGTATATCCTTGTTGCATTAAGGCATTCCATGCATTTTTATGTGATGTGTTGTAGTTGTATGGTGTTAGCAATAGAAATTTAAATTTACCCATTTGTGAAGGAAAAGAGAGAACGAGTAGAAATAGATGCACAAGCACAATCACACCAAGAGAACCCCCCCCCCCACCAAGAAAAATTATTTGGCACTTTATATTTTGTTTGGTTACAATTTCCACTAGCAAGATAACATTGAGTGAAATTGACTTCAATGCCTTTGCAAATCCTCAAAAAATGAGTATGTGCTGAAAGTAAAATATTGGAACAACATCAAGTGAAATAAATAGCACCACTGTAAAGTACATGAAAAATAACGCACTTTCAAAAAATGAATCACCTCGATCTGACGTTGTATGCAAAATATATGAGCCTTTGAAGTTCTCAAAACAATATCTATGCAATGTCACTTGTGAGAATATGCAAATTGTATAAAATATGTGCGCCCAAATCAGAAACTCTCTGCACCAGTGCAGAGATCACAGAAAATTATCCCAAATTAAAAAAATTGTTTGAGAAAAGGAGGATGAAAGCATGAAATATGAGCCTGGAAAGTTTGTCTTCAAAACCCAACTTGCCAATGGAGAGGGGGTAGGAAATTCAAAATTCACCTTACGCAAAATTTAGAGAAACTTCTACCAACTTAGAAAAAATTTCAACTATAGAAACCTCAAGATAAATTAGAAAAACCACCAAATTTAGCGAAATTGTCACCAAACTTAGCAAAACCACCAACTGTAGAAACCTCCAAATAAATTAGAGAACCCACCAAATTTAGTGGAACTGCCACCAAAACGAAGTGCGAGATGGGGGGATATACGGATCCCTAGGCTAAAAAAATTTTCCTCTTTGGACAAGTTTTCCCAAAATCGACAAATGGACAATGGATATTAGGGTTTTCAATCCTTCTAAGCGTGATGGTAGGGTCATATTTAGCCCAAAATGATTTGAAATGGTGGCTCCCTGTTGGATTTGGAAACGAACCTCTAGCTTCAAAAACTCATAGATCTATCCTCCAGTGTCCAACTGGGATGAAACAAAAGGAAATATCTATCCTCCAGTGTCCAAATGGGATGAAATGAAAGGAAAATATGGTTATCTCAACTTCTTTAGACTCAATGGTGAGCTCAAAATGTCTCCAAGAAGCTCCTAAAAAACCTGCATATGGAAAGTAAAATAGAGAACCCCCCCAGAAACTAGTTTTTTCTCCACACTTTTCTGATTATCCAAATCATTCGAGGATGCAAGTGAAAAACATGCTCATGTGCTTCAAAAAAAATGTCTCTACACTCATATTTCTAAAAATATTGTTAACCCAAAACTCACAATTGCTTTGATATCATGTAAGATTTGGCTGAAAATTCACCCAAGAGTGTAAATGAATGAAGGACAACAAATCTAGAAATTAGAAATGAGAAAGAATAATATGTTTTCTACTCAGGAGAATGCAAAGCATATAATGAAAACGATATTCTCATACGAGAGCGATGGGTGAGTATATATAGTATTTACCACCCAAGAGACTAACAACACAATCAATATGGGATGAAGTGAAAAAGTCCCTAAGTAAAATTAAACTAGTGTGAAGAGAGATAAAGGAACTATCTAAGAAAGAAATAGTTAGCTAAAGAACCTTATTCACATTAACATATATAATGCACCAACTACATTTATCAAATTGATGAATGATGATGTATCATGTCCCTATTTAGATTCATTTGTAATAGTGTATTTGGATGGCATATTGGTTTATATATCTATCTAGGAGGAGCACATTTCACATCTCATGTTGGTGTTAAAGAATCTAAAAAAACATCAACAATTGACTAACCTTAATAAATGTGATTTTTATTAGTATTCAATGGTGTATTTGGGGTATGTTATTGGTGGAGAGAAACTCAAGATAGATCCTCCAAAGATGGAGGACATCCTTAATTGGTTATTTCCTACTAATGTCACTAAAGTTTAGATATTTTTTTGGGAAGCATGGTACCTATGGAAGTTCATAGCATCCTTTTTATTGGTATTTTTTCCACTCCATTCCATAATAACTAGTGATAAGAGATTCCAATGGAGAAAGGATAAACAAAAATATTTGGATGAGATGAAAAGAAAAATCATTCAAGCATCGGTCCTTGCATTGCCTAACTTGCAAAAGTCTTTCAAAGTGGAGATGGATGCAAGTGAATATACTATGGGAGAGGTCTTTTTGCAGGCAGGTAAGTTGGCATGCCATCCATCAAGGTTTACACCATCCCTTACCTATACCCAGTCAACCATGGGAAAACATTTCCAAGGATTTTGTGGGTGGTTTTCCAACAAATAGGAAGGGACATGATTATCTATTCGTGGTAGTTGATAGGTCCAACAAGATGTGCATTCTTATGCTTTTTAAAATGACCATGAAACTAAAATAAGTAGAAAACATGTTCTTTGAACATGTCTGGGTTCACTTTGGGATACCAAGGAGCATCATCTCAGAAAAGGATACTAGATTTCTTAGTGCCTTTTGGACCACACTTTGGGAAAAGATGGACACCAAGTTGAAGAGATATACAACATTTCATCCACATATAGTTGGGTAGAAAGAAGTAGTAAATATGATTGTGGTTCATATTTTGAGGGGTTACAATCAGAAGCATCCAAAAACCCGGGATGAAAATCTGGCATATATCCAACACTCTTATAATAGATTAGTCCATACTTCTACCAGTAAGTCCCCTTTCAAAACTTGCTTTGGATATTTGTTTCCTTTTCCCTTGGATGTTCTATATGGAAAACAAGGAGGAGTAAGGGAAGACATCATAGGAGAAGCACTGAAAGTGGAGAAATTTGTTGAAAAGATTAGGCAGATCCATTTGCAAGTGTTAGCACTCAGTTTGCACTTTTTAAATTCTGACATTTGGCCAATGGTAGAGGCACTCCTAGAAGCCATGCATTCTTGTAGCACATTTCATTTTTGCACAAATTACTTTCTCCATATGCCATGATAGAATCTCTAACCTATGAAAAAAGTGTTAAAATCCAAGCTTACATTACAAGCACCAAATGTCAAGCTTGAGCACTAAGAATGCATTTTCACTAAGTGTTTAAGGATAGCCTAAAAATAAATAGTTTTTCAACTTGAGCACTGAAAATGCATCTGCGCTAAGTGTTTAAGGATAGCCTAAAAATAAATATTTTCATGAAAAACTATTGAGCACCGAGAATGCATTTGCACTAAGTGTTTAAGGATAGCCTAAAAATAAATAGTTTTTTAACTTGAGCACTGAGAATGCATTTGCACTAAGTGTTTAAGGATAGCCTAAAAATAAATATTTTCATGACAAATTATTGAGCACTGAGAATGCATTTGCACTAAATGTTTAAGGATAGCCTAAAAATCTATGTTGCATTGGTTTTCGGGACAGGGGAAAGGCAAGGACGGGGGGACGCATCCCTGGGACGGCTAGAGTGCACCCCCAAATTTTTGGGGGGACAGCGGGTTGGGGACGACAATAATATATATATATATATATATATATATATATCAAAAAATATTAAAATTCACCATAAACATTTGTAGTTGCTTCAAGTTTGTAAGCATATCAAGCTAGCTATACTATACAGTATTATGCACAGCCCTTACACTTTCCAATTCTAAAAAAGCTCGACCAATTTAAAAAAGGGCAGAGTGACATTTCATT